>JTDE01003573.1:5241-17577 GCA_014338405.1 Paragonimus skrjabini miyazakii
TTTACAGAACTGAAAATCGATTAGAAATACCAACATTGTGCTTATATCGAAAAAATGGCGACACATTTTTTTCAACAAAAGTGCGAATGTGGGCCATTTCTAGGTACAGCTAATTTTCCCCATTGCAACACCTTAGTATACTCGATGAACTCTATATATTTGTCCGGTAATATGCATTTTAATATTTCATGAAAAATTTGAAAAATATCTTTTCGCGCCTAAATGGCCGTTTCCAACTCGTTTCGGCCTTGAAACACCATACCGACGAACTACACAACTGCCAAACAATTTGCTCATCCACTTACCGTTCACAAGCGAACTTCAACACAACGATGAAGGGCGCTAGGGTGCTGGACGTGAGAGAACCATGGGCACAACCACACGGTGGCCGCCAGAGAGGACGAATGTCAACGGAAATAACAGTCGACCTTCAGAATTCAAACAAGCGTCATACTGGTTGAGCGGCGTTCCTAACGGTAGTAGCTGAAACTTTGTTATTCTAGTGAATATAGCTTACAGTTTTAGGGATGGCGCGGATTCATTATACAGTAACGAGTAAAACTGCGATACATATGCTAACTCACTGGCGTTCATGCTAGTGGTTTGTAGCAAATTTACCGTCACGAGGTAATGTGAACTGGGGCGGTGGTACTAACAGGGTAACTCTCACGTCTCAGGGAGTTTGAGATTTGGGGGACGTCGAAGGTATTCTCACTCTGTTCTTGATGCTCTCTGTAACCCTCAATAGCGGTGCTACTCACTGTTTTCAGTGACTGTCTCTCATGTTAACAAGCAACGATTGGACGTCGAAACAGACAAACTGACTGGATCCGGGTGACTTGGGCCTCTACCATCGAACCTGTGAACCACTCGCTGAAATAGCTGAAAACCAATAGAAACCTGCGGAAACCACTGATTCTGTGTACGAATATACACCGATGCCTGATTGCGTTACATTGACGTACGGTACGGCGGGGAAACGTTTCTCAGTCGCTTTCAGGGGCATCTGTAATTGTTGTTGTCTTAGCCCCGTAAACCACTGTGAGAACGAACGGCAGCCTGCGGTGTTGTACTACATACGACTGGAAGCTGACAATTGATTCACGCGACTTGTTGGGCATGTCAATGTAATCATGTATATCGGCTCGAGGAAAAACATAATAACCCCTTAACATGTCTGTTGAATTGCCGCCAAAATGGCTAGTGGACTGTAACCTTTTTGCTGCGAGTGTAGTCTTACGATTATTCATCTGTGTGAGTTCCAGGGACTGTAGAGGACCAACGTGATATCAGGATGCGGTAACGAACAGTTAACTCCCAGTACGGTCACCGAGTAGTTCAATCCCTTCCTTTAAATGCCTCCCAAGCCTCCCCGCATCAAATAATAAATCGGAGATAATCTCGGTCGGTGGTGCCACACTTGTAACACCGGCGTCGGATTAAACATGCGACGGGAAATGAAACGAAGTCGGTTAAGCATCGAGACAGGGATAAATGACGTACTCAGTCGGATTACCTAAGAACACTGATCGTTTGAATAAGTGGAATGAATAAACGCACTGATGTTTTTTTGTTTCTAAAACTTTACGATTGCGTTGGTGCATACATCCGTACCATTCTGCGAAACGCTTCGGTCAATGCACTTCGCGTCCAGAACGCGTAGTGGTCGATGATGATTTTGTTGGTGTCAGGAGTTCCGGTACAGGCTCATCCGAACTGGTGACGGGAACATCAGCAATCGTGGGATGGTTGGCGGACAAAGAACTCGACTGAATCGATGTGTCGTGGAAGTCATAGTAGACGGGCTTGAGGTGGTCGATGGAGACGGTTGCTGCTTTGCCTAAGCGATCTATGATATACACGGTCCTTTCTTTAAAGCACCGTGAAAGTCCTTCGTAAGGACTGTCTACTAATCACGGCGCATAGCTTGCGATGTTTGGGTCACGTACTCCATAGGCCAGTTCATCATTTACTGTACCAGACATTATATGCTGAGACCACCAACAGTTGGATGAAACCACATGGTGGTCAACCAACAACGTGGTCACAAAATATGGAAACCCTGACTGCTTCATTGAGCAAAGTAGGTAAGTGTCGCCTGCCTGGATGGGGTCCTCGTGATCACTCAAACCGCTGGTTAAAGATGCTATCCGAGATGGCGATGCGTCACAGTCAGTAGCGTACCTGTATCCATACCATTTCTAGTTCTTCGGCTTAGCATTCTTTTATCAAATTTTTTTCAAACATTTTAGCGTTTTCTTCTAGGATATTCTACTGTTTAGGTGAGCAGCAGCCCGAGCCACAGAACTTTTTGGTCGGGCTCATGGCTGTTATGATGATGACGCAAGGACGCTTGGAGGGCGTCATTGTTTATCCACGCGTACGAAGACGCACAAAAACCTTACATTTCTGTTGTTTGGTGTCCGTCGATGGGGAACGACACATCTGGACTGCGAGGTATTAGCGAAAAGGGCGCCTTACACAAAGTGGTCTTTGACAATGGGACTAATCCCCAGGCAAACGTAGTGTTATTCGTAAAGAAGCCCGAAGCTGAAAACCTGAAGATCGACCTTTAAAGCCGGATGGATACCGAGTAGCACCATTGGCATAGTTCCTATCCAACGTATAGAGTCGACCGCACTAAGCGCTACTTTCAGTTGACGATGAAAACGTTTAATCGTTCCATTCGTGGCTGGGTGGTAGGCCGTAGTGCGGAGGCGGCGGTGTTCTAAGATATGCAGCGTTTCCGCGAAGTAATCATTTATAAATTGTGGACCACGGTCAGTTGTTACAATTGCGAGGCTATTATGCGATGCAGTCTACGCAAGCTTGTTTCAGCGGAAGCGTTGGGTATTGGGACGGCTTCGAGCCTTCGAGTGAAGCTACCGATCATCGTGAGGAGATAGGCATACCGTTAGACAGTGACTACGATGCTTGTGTGCGCGTGTGACAGACCCGTAGAAATGGTAGAATATCGGCCTATCCGGGCTGATACGTGACAGTGAATTTTGGCCTGTTGATAGGCTGAACAAACGTCGGCTCAGTTTCCGTCGTCCTTTTGCATACCAGACCAAACGTATCCATCGGAAATGAGCTTGGCCTTGGCCCAGATGCCAGTGGGAAATATTGTGCAGCGTAGCGAACACAAGTCGTCGAAAGAGAGTAGGAATCGCTGGACACGGATGTCCAGTGAAAGTATCGCAAAGAATGGTGTCTACAGATACTGATACAGATACTGATCAGTCAGACATACAGCTGACGGCTGGTAGGAGGCGCGGAAATCAGCTTCCAAACATTGTGTGTTAGCCATGGTGTTTAAGTCGGGTGAGTCGTGACCAAATAATGCCGATACTCGTGATGGAGCATCAGTCACAGCATTATCACTGCCAAAAACGTGGCTGATGCCTGACGTTAATCAAGATACGAAGTCCAAATGTTGGGCTACACGTGGCGAATATCTGTTGGGCCCATTGCGGAGGGTAAAACTGATGGTTTATTGTCGGCAAAATTCACAAACCGTGCATGTCAGAAGTGACGAACGGAAATAAACGTCTAGAAAAGGTAATCGGCTTCCTAAGTCCGTCAACGTACCGTTGAAGGACGGTGCTGATCGCGCTGTCTGATGCGTCAACGGCTATGCTTACTTCGGCGGCTGAGCCGAAATGATGTAACATGACGGCGGTGGCTAATGCATCCTAAATCCCACTGAACGGTTCGATCACTGTCGCGAGTAGCTCAACACTCCCGTTGACATAGCCACGAAGTAAATTGCTTAAAAGTTGCATAAGTTTAGAACATTGTGGAACAAGTCGGCTGTAATTATTGACCACTCCGTTAAATCGATGGATGACGGTGGGTGCTGTGGGCCGGTCGAATACCTTGCTGATCAACGTCGTGTCCTAGGAACTGCACTGTGGATTGGTCAAAAACGCATTTCTTCTTGTTTATAGTTATGCTAGAAGCTACTGCTCTGGCGAAGAGCTGTCAGGTGTTTCTGGTGTTCTTCAGAAACACTTGCAACTAATAAGTCGTCTTTGTAAGGGTGGACGAAATCCAAACCTCGTGTAACGTCGTCAATAAAACGTTTATACGTTTGCGCACCGTTTTGTAAACCAAACACCATAGACATTCAGTTAAATCAAATAACCAGATGATGGCTGTCTTGGTAACATCCTCGTCGACTACCGGGATCTGGTGGTAGAAGCGCATCAGGTCGATTTTCGAGAACACGAGTACCATTAAAACCAGCCGTGACCACCTGTATATGCGGGTTTGGATACTTGCCGGGTACCGCGGCGTTATCAAGCGAACGATTATTTACATACGGGCACCAATCTCTCAACGGTTTAGGCATCATGTGGAGTTGTGAATCGCGGGGACTACTGGACGGGCGGATGATTCCAAGTTCGAGCGTGTGCCCAAACTTGGCGCGAGCTATTTTTAGCCTGTCCGGTGTCAACTTGCGGGCTTTGGAGAGGATTAACAGGTCTACCGTAACTGTGTGGTGCCTTGTGAAGCCTACGGCGAGCGGAAATAAAGGCTGTCGGATACTTATCAACTAGAAAATTAAATGAATTTACTTTTTTAGGGTTTTGATACACAGGACTGTTTGATACCTTACCGGTCATCATCATAACAGCCATGAGCTCGACCGAAAGGTACTGTGGCTCGGACCGCCGCTCACCTCGAGGTTGACGTGGAATATCCTAGAAGAAAACGTTACTAAGAAGGTTGAGCATTATTAAAGGAAGACTAAACTGAAGAATTTGAAATGGTATGGATACAGGTACGCCATTGACTGCGATACATCGCCATCTCGGGAAGCTTCTCCAACCAGCGGTTTGAGTGATCACGAGGACCCCATCCAGGCAGGTGACACCTACCCACTTTGCTCAATGAAGCAGTCAGGGTTTTCATATTTTGTGACTACGTTGTTGGTTGACCACCATGTGGTTTCACCCAACTGTTGGTGGCCTCTATATAATGCCCTGTATGGTAAACAATCAGATGACATACGGAGTATGTGACCCAACCATCGCAAGCTGTGTACCGTGATTAATTGACCAATTGATCGCGCCTCCCGAGCGTTCCCGAATACGCGCCGGTGAACTGCCATATTACTCATGCAATCAGTCCATTTAATATGGGCCAGTTGGCGGAGACAACGATGGTCAAACACAACAAGCCTGTTGATATCTTTTTTGTGAACGGCTACGTTTCCCAACCATAAAGCAAAATGAAACGCACACAGGCATTATATACCCTTTCTTTCAGCGACAACCGGACGTCTTTTCGGCGCCACAGATGACACAGTTTGACAAAGGCAACTCGTGCCTTTGCAATCCTCGCTGATATCTCATCAACAATATTACAGGCTGATGAGATAGTGCTACCCAAGTATGTGAAACTGTCTACAGTCTCAAGCGGGTTACCTGCAATGAAGAAGGTAGGAGTTGACGTGCCCCAGTCTTGAAGCAACACTTTGCACTTTGAAGGTGCAAAGCGCCTTCCATACAAACCAGCTCGGTCGCTCAACCTGTCCAACATGGTCTGCATGTTTTCGGCAGAGGGGCTCAGTAAGACGTTGTCGTCCGCCTACTCCAGATCGGTCAATCTGTCGCCAGGAAGAAGCTCAAAACCAAGCCCATTGGGCTCTTGAAGCGCACCCTCCAGAATGTCGTTCATGACAATATTGAACAGGTAGGGGGAAATCGGACATACCTGATGAACACCACTAGATGTGATGAACGCCCGAGACAGTTGTCCATAAACTCTCACCCTGCTTGCAGAGTGAGCATACAGTGATCTCAATAGATTCACATATTTCTCTGGTGCTCCCTGGCGAAGAAGGCAGCTTCAGGGAACGTTACGAGCAACTGAGTCGAAAGCAGCCTTTAGGTCCGAAAAGACCACGACTATCGGCTGTCTGTTACAGTGCCGATGTTCTGAGATCCGTCGCAAGGTAAAGTATGATCAACGCACCCCCGACCGGATCGGAATCCTACCTGTTCTTCGCGTATCTGGCTTTCTCTGGGCTTAGCGAGCCGACGTAAAATGAGACCAGTGAATAACTTGGACGCAATAGACATCAAACTGATGCCCCTGTGGTTGTCACATAGACTTCGGGACCCCTTTTTGAAAACGGGAATGACTGTTGATAGGCACCAGTCACGAGGCACCTCTTCAGTCTCCCAGATCGTCTGAAGGAGTTTTGCCAGTTCTGATATCAACCTCTCCCCACCATCCTTAAAAAGAGGAGAGAGGAGGTCTGGACCAGGAGACTTATTACGCTTCAATAACTTGAGCTCCAGGACCACTTCTGCTACCGACGGAGGACCGTCTTGAATGCAATAACTGACCAATCGGATCCCGTCGTTCACATGATCTGGTTGAGGCCAACTGAACTGCTCTTCAAAATGTTCAGCCCACCTGTCAAGTGGGCGCGATTAACTGGTGATAAGTGAACCATCTTTTTCACATATGGTCTCACTTACACCGACTCGACGGCCAGTACAACCACGGATCAGGGGAGAAAGCCTTCTGCTATTCCCAGATAAAGGGGTTCTTTCCATTTCTTTTGATTGTTCGGCCAAGTATTGTTCACGGTCTTTGCACAGGCTTTTAGTCAGCTTGCGTTCAAGTTCTCGACGGTCGTCATCATATTCATAATTAGGTGGAATCGAGCGACGCTACTTCATGAGGTTTATCGACGTGATGGAAATGCAGTTCTGTCGCAACTGAACAGCTCCTTCGGAACATGCCTGTTCACAGCATGCTTTCATGGCTTCGGCGATTTGTTCCGAGTGTTCATTAAAATCACTCACCTGACTCGAACTAGGGAACTTGTTCACCAGCGCCTTCTGGTAAGCGTTCTTTACACCCTTATCGCTCGAATGTCAATTAAGTACCTTGCATTCACGAGCGTATGTCCTTTGGACAAATGACAAAACGAAACGGGCACGCACAACAGCATGGTCCGAGTCCAGGTGATTGCTCCAAAAGGCACGACAATTTTTAACAAAGTGGCGCCACCTGTAACTTACTGCTATATGATCCAACTGTGTCCACGGCTGGGAAGCACATGGAGGTCTCCAAGCAACACAGTGCTTTTCTCCGTGTTGGAACCCGGTGCTCGAAATATACAGACTGTGGGATACGCACAGCTGCAGCAGTCTTTCGCCATTATCAGTGGTTTGTGCCCGGACACCACACATACCTCCTAGCCGCTTCTCATCCAGAGACCAAGCTGAACATTAAAATTGCGCGCTAGTATGATGATGTCTGAGTGTTTAGTTTGCCTCAGAAGGTCAACGAGGGCGTCATCCTTGGTAGCATCCAAACAGCTGTCCGTCGGGGCGTACGCCGATATAATGAATATACAACGTCTCTCTGATTTGCGTCGACGAACTTTTACCGGTGTATTGAGTCTGACAGCGCACAAGCGATGCTCCGGTTTCGAACTCAGTGCGACTCCTGCTCCAGCTTCAGCGTCACCAGAAACCCTGAGATGGAAGCGCTTGGATCGACAGTTATCTGGGGGTGAGCTCAAATGGATAACGATGCTAGAATCCTAGGCTCGCCTCTCCGACACACAGCACACATCCAGTTCCAGACTTGAGAGAGTAATTGCCAGAGCAGCTTGCTGACCAACTTGTCGGAGAGTGCGGACATTAAAGGCGCCAATGTTTACCAGTTTTCTTGGCCTCAGAAAACAATTATCGCCCGAAGACATATGGAAGGCAGAAGGAATAGGGGATAAAACAGTAGGAGAAAGTTGAGATCGGTTAATAATGTAACTGTCGAGAGAACGATAACTTCTGATACTTCCCGGTCGTTTATGCCGCGGAAGGGGGTTGACTTGAGGGACCCCACCCCGAGTTTCTGACTCAAAAGTCTGACCTGCGAGACAGCAGGATATAGGGTTTTCCTAGAGAATCCTACCCGGAGCCAGTGACTGAAGAGTCTGACTCACTTGGTGGTGAGGGGCTTGCCTAGCCCGAGGGTGCAGTGAATGAGACAATGATATCTCATTCTGAGCACTGTTGTGCGCAGTGGATGTACTCGTAGCGACATCAGGCTTTTGAGAGATAACAAATGTTTTTCGACCGTATTGGATAATACGCCGGCGGTCACAGTCAACCGTTAGGCGATCGGAGTGCTCTTTGTTTGAGGGTACCTTTTCTAACCCCGTTCTTCCTGCTACGGAAGACAGCAGTGCCGCAACTATGAAAATAGTTCTGCTGTATGTCCATGGGATCGTGCCTCACTACCTAAGCACTCTTACGCGGTCAGTAGTGCGATATACAATCCTGTGAGTAACTGCTTTTCGTCCGACGACTCCCCTTTGGCCTGTCTGACAAGGTTGCACCTGGAAAGACCGGAGTCCTAGTCAGCATAGCCCGCCGGATCAAAACAGTACACAAGCCCGACCACCTCGCCAAGGTCGAAATCTCGGTAACAATAAGCTTTGTCGGCCGGACGGCATTGTTTGCAGTCTATCAGAAGATCCAGTTGCTGAAGAAGATCGCTGCCGATTATCATCATTTGGA
This sequence comes from Paragonimus skrjabini miyazakii, assembly GCA_014338405.1. Lineage (NCBI taxonomy): Eukaryota > Metazoa > Platyhelminthes > Trematoda > Plagiorchiida > Troglotrematidae > Paragonimus > Paragonimus skrjabini miyazakii. The sequence goes on from JTDE01003573.1 coordinate 13,791, forward strand.
CGTCAGTGATTGTGAAGATCCAGCACCTGCCATCTACCCGCTCCTTTCTCGGTACAGACTTTTGAGCCAAAGGCTTTAATTGAGAACCCTAGTCGTTCTCCTGTCTAGGTCTGAACGTCCTGGTGGTATCTCAGTCCGCACAACCATGAATACTTACAATACTGTTAATTAAGTACTGCATCGGCCGTCTTGCGGAATAACCCGGATCGCCCTATCTGCTGCATACAGCAGGGTGGATAGGCAAAAACGTGCTACTGCTGACCCCTCCTCTACTGTCCTATCGAATTTAGCTCTCAGGCTCCTCCCGACCCCCATCTCTGGTGATTACTCTGCATTTCCCACAATAGATATAGGTAATCATAGTAACATTGTACTGATACGTTCCACCTCTTGCCACTGCCCCTGGCCTCTCTTGTCCCTTACTTAGACCTAGAAAGCGAATTAATATAGGTGCTTTCAACATCCACACTCTAAAACGGGTAGGTCAACGAGCCACTCTGGCACAAACGTTAGACTCGTTGCATGTTGATGTTTGTTGTGTTTCAGAGAATTAAATCCAAAATAATAATCAGGGTGTAGAACTAACAGCACCCACACTGTCTACTCGATATCGGTCATACAATTCCAGTGGCTTCACAGCCACATTAGTAGATTGGATTCCTGTTGACAGTGGATTGTGCCGTCCGCTTGGCGGGTTCATTTGAGGCCAACTCTAGGCACAAAATCTCCAGGAATCTTTTTATTGTGTCTGCCTAATCTCCAACCGACCGCGGTGTCACCGGCGTCAAAGATACCTTTTATTCTGGTCTGACCGCTCTCCTTCGGTAGACATATGGTTCTGATATAGTCGTTCCGATCGAAGGTATGAACGCCCAGGTCGGCCGCCTTGGTGAGGCCGAGTCTGGTTTAGGTGGCAGGTTTGAGATAGCATCACATTGCTCGGATAACGGTGGGCCACTGTGTGCTGAGCATAAATTATTTATAGCCAGCACTCATTTTAGGCATCGTGCACGTCATTGCCATACTTGGTGCTCACCTTCTCCTAACCAGGCCTAGTCTCAGATAGATCGCAAAGATGTTTGTTATATGTGGTGAGGTTTCATTCAGGACTGTTGTTCTTATTGGGATACGTACATGGATTCGGATCATGCGTCGGTACGTTGTCGTTCCGTTTTTACCTTTGCTGGGCATTGACCCCACCGGCATCAACAACTGGCTGTTGAGGAAGTGGCTATACCGTCGGTAAAGGGTAAGTACCAAATCCGTTCGGAGAGCTACCTTAGTAATCCTCACTCCGGAGATCCTAATAACTGCCATAGCGAGATATCACAGGCAATTTATAAGACAGGTACTGTAGCATTCGGCACGAGAGTACATGGGTTTAACCGACATTTGGTCTCGGAGGAATTCCTGGAGTTGTTAAAAGCTAGACGGAACATTCCCCCTGGCTGTCCATATAACAAGTCTAGAAGAGATATGTAGGAAACTGAAACGTAATCTAGAGGCTCATCGTGGGGAGTGGTTGGTGGAAAAAGTCAAGGAAATGGAAATCGGTTGTGCTTCAGGGAACACTGGTAAACTCTTTAAGCTGATCTGTGTCACTGGTCCCAGGCGACCGTCTGTCAGTGAAATTATTAGCGAGACATGGCATATTCATCTATAACAAGTCCAGTAGGTTAGAACGTTGGTCAGAACACTTTTAGGATCAAATTAGCTGGCCTCCTGCTTCCATTGTGTTGCTACTACAAACTTGTAATGCAGCACCCTGGTCAGTAGATTTGGGACCACGCACTGATTGAGGTTCGCAATTGCCTTTCGGTTCTCAAACGTAATAAGGCTGGTCCAGATGATCTCGTGCCGGCACTTTTCAAAGAAGGTGGGGAGGCGTTAGTAGAGGCCTTGACTCAGCTATTTCAACTTGTGTGGACGACGGAAATCATCCTTCCCTGGTGAGATCACTTACTAATAGTTCCCATATTCAAGAAAAGTATCCGGGGCTCATGCGAAAACCGTAGGGGGATTAGTTTGACCCTAGTCGTTTTAAGAATTCTGGCGTTCATTATACTTCATCGATTCTGCAGTTCGGGAGGCAAACATTAGGAGAGACCAGGCAGGGTTTCGCCCTGGACGGAGAAGTATAGATAACATTTTTACTCTTCGTCAAATTCTAGAGCAGCGTCATGTGTATCGTGGGCCAACAATCGCTGTATTTTTCGACTGTAAATTTGCGTTCGATCTGGTGGATCGATCTACACTTTTAGAGTCGCTTAAACGCAGGGGTTGTGTCGACCAAGTATGTGAACATACTGTCGGCACTTTATTCCCATACTTCTGCTCAGGTTAGGGTTTACGGTGAACTGTCTAACAGTTTCAACACCAGGAGCGACATACGTCAAGGCTATTCACTTTCACCATTTTGTTTAATTTTGTGATGGACGATATAACGGAGGGTTGTCTCCGGCACTCCCAGGATGCCGTCGTGGACCTCCTACCTGGTGACAGACTGACTGATGTTGATTATGCTGACGACAAGGTGTTGCTGTTTGACAACTTTCAAGTGGCGCAAACAACGCTAAAGGCTATTTCGCGTTCTGCGCTTTACAGCCTAAAAATGCAAAGTGCTTATGCTGGATTGTTGTAATTACGTAGATTTTCCGTTAGATACTGAAGTCATGGAAACTTGCGGCCGATTTGTGTTCTTGGGAAGCTGCATTAACGGCGGTGGCGGTGCAGGGAATGAAGTAGAAGCGCATATCTCTAACGCTAGGGCGGTGTTCGCTTATTTGGAACATCTTTGGCGACAGAGAGGTTTCTCTCTGGTGCTTAAAGGTCGCGTATATAAGGCAACAGTGAGGACTGCGTTAGTTGACGGCAGCGAAACTTGGCTGCGCAGGGTAGATGACGTGAACCGTTTTCAGGTATTTGACCACCGATGTTTCCGTTCAATCGTCTGTATCGGGTGGCACCAGCGAGTGTGCGACGAAGAGGTGAGGAGGTTTGTGTTTGACACTGATTGTCAAGCGAGTTCTTTCGTTCATCCTTTACAGTTGCGGACTTAGATGGCTGGGTCATGTACTAAGGATGATAGCTAGTCGTCTGCTACATTGAACACTTAGCCGTTGATGTGGCCGATTGGCGTAAGGTGCGAGGTAGACAGATGATGACCTGGCGTAGGCAAATGAAATCGTTCACGAAGGGATTGGTCACTGTAGATCGGGTTCCTCTCCTTGGCTGGGGCCTTCGTGACTCACAGAGTCGGTGGCTGGAGACGTTAGGTTAGATAGTGCTCAGTCGTGCCCAGTGGTGTGAATGTTGTCTTTGTTTGCCCGAGTTGCCTGTGAAATGAGTGCACTTATTGAGGGGGGGCAGTGAAAGCCGTAAGGAAGTTGTCTTGCTAATGACGCCTTACTTTCACTTACAGCTTGGTTGTGTGTTCGCAAGGTGTAGGCTTCTTAATGTTGTATGTTAAAATATAGACGTAGCTATTTTTAGTAGTTGGGTCCCTTCCCGTCCCCTTATTTTTTCTCTTCTTATACAGGGTATGCTTTTTCTTTTTCATGGTCATGTAACAGTTAAGTATGAGTGTGAAGCACTGATTTATTGCTGTCTGTGATGATAATAAGGAATCGACTACTCGGAGCGAGTTGGGAAACAGTGTGGAACAGTATGTTTCCCAAATCCGGTGGGCTGTATCGGTTGACTTTGTTGAGGTTGCCAGCGGGTTTGCACTAAAAATGTTTCGTATATCCTGAAGCAAACATTGGAGCCACATCTCTTTAGGGAAGGC
>JTDE01003573.1:17677-40025 GCA_014338405.1 Paragonimus skrjabini miyazakii
GGAAGGCGTCTTCTGCTTGTGTTATGCCTGGTAGCCGTTTCATGTGGCGATGAAGCTGCGATGATTTACGGTCACCGAGTTCAGTTACGCTTAGAAGCTGAGCAGTGTAGTGGCGGTCGGACAGACCAACGCACTTAATTACGGCTAGTTTCACTTGCTCTTAGAGTTCCGTATAGTCCAGCAACTCCAGAATATCGTCCACTTCGTCAACGACATAAGATGGATCTGCTGCAACTACGTAGTGTAAACGAGTTATCTTTGAACTGAATTGTAGAGTGGACGAGATTATACATCGATTACAGCGGGAAGATAATCGGTATGATTCACGGTTGGTAGCGGTTTCTTGAAGTCTATACTTGGCCGCTCAAAAATTTGGATTGCCTTTATAATTTAAGAGGACAATAAAAACGAGGTTTTCATTCACAACGATTAACGCGTTTGAGGATAACTTTGCATACATTGTCTGTGTAGAATGGAAGGCTACGGGGACGCATAAAATGTATCAGCCGAACAATACCGGAATGGCACAATGATTCATATAAAAACTTCAAATCAGGACCCGGTTGTGAAGGATCCACAATAACTGCGAGAAAAATGTATTAGCAGCTTGGTTCTTTTCTAGGGCGATACTGATAAAGAGAGAGTTCGATTCTCCAACACATGAATCCGTCTTTCTGTTTCTTTGTGTTTGGTCGAACATAAGTGCAACTGACCACTGATCAGTTACTAGGCGTAAATATCGTCCGAGGAGATAATTTATCCACTTTCTAGAGGCTTTTACTATTGCATAAACTTTTTCGACTGAAGGGTAGTGCTTCTCGTTGTTAGACGGTGTTTAAGAAAAGATAGCGATCGGTTTGCCGCCTTGAATAAGTGTAACAACAATGGAAACATCGGAAGCATCCGTTTCAACTACCAAAGGAACCATCAGGCCAATTTTAATGACAGTTGGCTGTTCTGATTCCTTTTTCGGGTTTCCAGAAACAGTTAACATGAATGCTGTGTTATGTACCAGAGGATGTATCATGTCAAAAACCCGGCCGATACATTAAGGTTAATGAACAAACATCCCGACAACTCGCTGCTCTGAGTTAATATCTTCGGGCGAGGCTAGGTTTCGAAGAAGATGATAAAGACCTGGCTTACTAACTCCATGAGACCCCACGCACCTCAGCACCTTAATGCACCTGGAAAAAGTTACGTTTGGACCATTTCTATAAAATTAGGCAGATTCTTTTCGTGTTCATCGGTAGTTTCCACACATGTCGATATATGCGCAAATAATGTGTCTGGGAGTCCAGCTTTTATTATCCGTCCATTGATTTGACTGGAAACCACTCTGTTAACGACGCTAAACTGAATACGGTGAATTTGACGCAGATTTTCACAAGTCTGGAATATGGTGTATGGTTTGTCTTCATTTTTTAAAATGACGTCTGGTGATATGCCTTTTTCAAATCCAGAGTGCTGAATATCGCATATTGTGCGATTTTATTGACTAGTTCATCAATCTTTGAAAGAGGATAAGCGTCCAGTGAAGTAAGTCGGTTAATCCTCTGATTGTAATCAGCAACCGTTCTTTTATTTTGACTTTCGTTGAAAATAACGTGGACTTGGACATGCTACACGGAATTAGATGGTTCGATCACATTGAGCGGCCAACCGATTCCAGTTCGGATGAATCCTTCATCGCCGCGAAGATCACGCCGGGATTTTGTTGCAGTATATTTGTATTCGGGTGGGAGATGGCTGAACAAAGAAGGCGATGAAAGGCGAACATAAAGTAAATTACCAATACAGAGTAGTGGTTTTGACCCATCAAGAGGGATCTCGACACGTTTGTGAAGTTTCAAAAAATCAAGGCGGATAGGGACATCTGCACGGATATTTGGAAGTATACTCATGCTTACTGGTTGTTTTCTATCCTCGGAGCGCCGTTGTACATACACAACGGATGAGGAACATGTTTCTTATCTGCAGATCTTCGGACATTTCCTGTGAAAAATAGCATAGCATCCAGTCGTACTATTACTATCAGTTCACAGGTGAACGGATAAGTCGGGTGTCTCAACGACATTCTCTGGTGTGCCATCACCTTCTTTAAGGTCACAAAGCCTTCCTACTGCGAAATAGAAATCTGTGCTACTTGATGCTTTACATTCTATATGATCTGTGTTCTGTACCGTGACCAGCACTATTCCACATGAGCGACTGTTGCCATATAATCGTAGGTTAACGTCCGATACGACTTTATAAGCTTGGCTGACTGAATCTGGTCCAGTTCTTCGGAAATATGCTCGCCAATCTAAATCCGAACTATTGGTGGAAGAAGTGGAGTTACCAGATTGCAATAAGCAATTCACTCACTTACTCTTTACTAACGGACATGAAGATACCGTCGCTCCTCGTCATTCGGCACCCAGAGGAGAAAAGTTTGACCATTCTGAGAACACATCCGACTCCATAGGCTGTTCACACCATTGATGAGTAGAAACTCTGGCATATAGACACAGTTGACAGATCCAATGGATTGTTTAACGATAATCTCACTTGTGATAGTTTGCCTGATCTCGCAGAAGAGCGAAAACCTGTACGTCCTTATTGCTTACGTTCCAAGGAAATTTGATTATATGTATATTCCAAATGCCGCATCTTGTTTTCTTGGTAGTGGTGGATTTGTGGCGTAACTTGTATCTGTACGAACTGATAGTATTATATTTATATTATGTGCTCTAACACACTTATTACCTCATCTTTTCAACCGTCCTGGCTCTGTTGTAAAGTAACTGAAAGCTCTATTACGGCTACTCAGTTTTTTACTCCTTCTCGTGCTCATCATATGAGGTAATTGTATTCCATCATGGACGCAACACTGCTGTTTGAGGTGTTCCAATCATCCTTGTAAATGTCGCTGTATATTATAAATAGGGTCCTAATTGGCTTCGTAAATTATCTTGCTTACGCTTGATACCCTGATATTTGTTACTTGAACGAGATAGAATAGCTTCTGAGAGCTCGCGGTAACAGCACCTTGTTCCATTTCACCAGCTCATTTTGTCTACTTGGCCTCGCGATCCTCACTTAGTTGCCTCCGGGGTTCCAAGCGAGTAGCGTTTCGAATTGAATTATACTCTCTGCTGGATGTAGTCTTCCAGCAAGCATCAAAATGGTCCAGTGACTGCAAGGAGACCCTGCAGTTGGCGATTGATTACTTTTCCCTACTTATTATTTTAGTTTTTATCACTTTTCTAGCTGATTTTTACTCTTTTCAGGTAGTGGTTGTTGATGCTCAATAGACAGCCTGATTCGCTGGAGCAAAAGCTTGATGGCGATCTTCTGTTCGTGGATGCTCCCAATAAACTCTCACCATCCGTTCCGTCACAAGTGGATGTTGGAATAACTTTCGTTTCTGCCAACGTTGCTAGTAATTTTGATGCTGATGGTCGTTCCTTGCCATCAACTTCCGGTGGGAAGAACAAGAAAGTTAACTTATCAAGAATTCGCTTTCCTTCGTCCCATTCTGCATTCAATAAGATGCTGGATAGCATCTTCCGACGGAAAAAGACGGTTCGATTGGTAAGCTAGCCGTCGTTTTGTATCTGGAAATGTCACCACTGAAGGGTTTTCGAATAATTTGACCGAATCTGAATCACTACGAGCATGCGACAGTGTTGAACCGAGCCCGATACTGACATTTATTGCAGTGACAGTGTATATAATCTCTCAGACTGATACATTTTTCTTTGTCTATTTTCTGAGTTCTAACTTGCCTGTGAGTGTCTTCACTTTTTGTATTCAGTATGCTCAATTATTCTTTAGTATTTACGGAGCTGATTCGTTTGAGCAATTTGCGATCTTATTGGATTGGTTTCTAGCGTTTTTCTGCGTAAACAAGGAAAGTGATTTGAGGTTTTGTTGTTATTATTCGTAATTTTTTCACGCTTTGAGCTACTGCCGCTAGCAGTCAGTCGTCGACTGGGATGGTATATGAGCCTATAAGTCAGTCTGTTTGACTTTAACCGTCTAAAAGCGAATGCAGTTGAATTAAATAATGGCAACAGAACAGTTACGCGTGCTATGTTGGCGTACGCCTAGAGCACTGTTCCTCACACTGCTGATTTCTGTAAGACATACAGATTTCAGGTTAATGGAAGAATTTGGCTTAATGAGCTATACTTGTACTGGCATATGTTCATAACTATTTTTGTCCTCAGAAATTGAATTTTCAGCGTGGGTCATAAAATAAAATGGGTGCATGTGTCTTATTTTACAGTTTGGTGGCTTGGGGTTTATTTTGTTGATTTGATTGGACTTCGTATGACGTTTGATATCCGTTGAACATCTTGTATGCCGTTCTGCATCAATCTTTACTGTTTTCTGTTTCCCCTATGAGGAATGGGTATGCGGTAATTTTTGTCAACTGGGTATCGACATTCATTTAGTCTATCTTGTCATCACAAACAGGACATACGCCAATCGCTAACTAGCTGACGCTGCTGTGAATGTAGTTTCCCGTTTCTATTGAAGAAACGCTCACGAGGTACTGTTTTCCTAAAGGTGTTTATTGGCGTTCGGATAAAGTGAAATGTGTTGTTTGAGACAGACATTTGTTGGCAACACGTGGGTCCCTACGTTTCAGAGTGCTCGTTGGAAGCGACCATCTTGTCGTGTAGTTCGGTTAACATTGCCCTTAATTTATTGAGAATTTTTTATTGCGTGTAAGCTCAAAAGAATATTTCCATTTGCGTGCAACCTCGTTACTATTATTCGTTTCGTTCACTACTGCAGATTATCTGAGTAAGATTTTGAGAGTGCTATTGACAATTTTTTCCGTTATAAATCACACATTAAAATTCTTCCAGTTCTGTCATTGTTGACTTGTATGGGAATAAAAAAGTTTTGCTTTGTTTTTACCCAAAAAGCGGCATTATTCAGTGTAGTAATGTACAAATATTCCAAAGGCCCATTGCAGAAATTTCATGTATGTTATAGTTGGGATTTTGTGCCTGGACGGAAGTGCTTGTTAATCTCGTTTTTGGCGTCTTTTGGTTGTTTAGTAACGAGGAATGGTGGTTAACTTTGTGTAACCATCGCGTTCGCTCCTGTTTGGAAGAAAACAGGCTACTAGTGTTCATTTGATGGGTCGTTCATCGAGGAGACGCCAATCCGTGGGTTAAATCGGTAGAATCAGATGACTTATCTATATTAATACATGCTATAAAAGCAGTGTTTTCGCTTTCCTCGTTATGCATAAACGCTTACTACTACATGCGTCGCAACCCTAACGCTATATTTTCCTGGATTTGTCAGCCGATCTGGTGATTATTGGCATTTGCCATAATTTCGGGTCGACGTAAGGCTAACCACATACTACAATCTGTTATTTAAAAAAACGAGATAGAATTCCCCACGGATATTCAGATTATTTGTTTATCTACCTTATTAAGGTCTTCTGAATCTCCAAGTTTGCTGAGTTTTCCATTTAGGATTGCTATATTGACTTGTTGGCTGTATGCTAGTTTTTATTATCCTTTTTGAAGAGCGCACTTGTATAAGGAACGTTATACCTGGAGTCCATTCCTTTGCCGTTCCTGGCGTTGCTCAGGTCCTCACTAGATTTTCGAAATCGGATCTACTTTTCAGATTGGGTGATTTTACTCACGACCTGACTGGCGAATTATGCAGACCTTATGCAAGGCTTTCTTTATAGTTGATGTCTTGCTTTTTTAAATTTCCATTGCTTGTAGCTTTTACAATGTGCACAACTATTTTTCAGCAATTCTGTTCTTTCGTATGACAACCAAAGCTTCACCATTTCGCGTTCTTGAGAATATTCTCAATTTGATTTTGCGATTATTCCTTGGTCTCTATGTCTTAGAGTTACAATAAGCATAGGTTTGTTCCTATGCTATTGTCTAACTTTAAGACACTTGTCTTTGAATGATGTGAATCAGTAAATTTCTTCTGGATGAAAATCTGGGCTTCGTCAGAATTCGAACTGGCGACAAAAACAGCATGCCTGAATATGGCAAGTACACTACCATCTGATCTACGAATCTACGTCGGGAGCTCAGATGCTTCATATTTTGACCCAGTTACCTACCTACCTCTCTGTCCTACAAAATCCACCGAGTGATCCAGCGGATTGACTACTCAGACGTGACTTCCCAAGCAATTCACGTTGAAATGAACCAGCGCCACCGTTGTACTCCCGGTGTGGCTTCGTAACTCAGTTGGTAGAGCGCTTTCTACGTTTGGGTGAGCCGTTTTCGTCACACGTTCAAATCCAGACGAAGCCCAGTTTATTTTGCAATTAGGTCTGTTAAATTGCCCGATTCTCCGCACTACTTACTAGCAAACCCGGCTAATAAGCAGATCTTCTTGCGTAAATTTAATTATTTTTTGGACTTTCAAGAGTAGAATGTAACACCTTTTATAACCGCCCTTAGCATCGTCGGATTCGCGTCATCGTGCATGTTCCTTTCAGGGTTGCTGAATCTCCGGTTTATTATAGTTTTGTTCTTTGGGCAGTTTGTACATCTTGTGCTATTTGCCTCTATCCAGCCACGTTTACCTGTTGTTTGAATGTGACTTACTTTCTGAGCACTTATATTTGGCTATCGCACACTGAGACTTAATTTTGACGCTTTTTGTCAGCCACCTGCCTGTTCAAGACCGTTGTGATGATGATGATGCTTTCATCTGATAGTGTGATATATACAGCCGTTTTACAGACGTACTCAGTATAGCGTAATCACTTCGTAAGCGTTCTTATCATTGCTAGTTTTGACGGTAATTTTATATTATTAGTCCTGCTGCCTTGTTTCAAATATTCTCTAAGCTGTAACACCTCTATTTGGTCTTTAGTTTGCACTACTTTTTTTGTCATTCTAGAGGTGCACTTAGAAATGAGGGGTTGTGCTGCCCATTTTCAATCATTCTTATCTGACACCTACAGTTATATGGGGCCGTCATCATTTCTAGTGATGTTCTTGTATGGAATCTACTTCACGTCTTTAAAATGCAGTGTTGCTTCAAGATTGGACCATCCCCACTCCTAAGTTCCTTACTGGAAACAATCCACTTGAGACTGTCAGCAGTTTCACATACGTAAGTGGCATTACCCTGTCAGTTTGTAATATTGGTGATGAGATATTGATGAGAACAATCTTTGCCAACCTGCGTCATCTGTGGCGTCAAAAATACATTCGGTTATCACCGAAAAGAAGGGTGCATAGTCTTTTTATGTTATGTTTCGTCGTATGGTTCGGAAGTGTGGGCTGTTTGCTACGCGAATGTCAACAGACTAGCTATGTCTGAGCATCGTTTTCTCCGCCAACTAACACATCAAGTTTGATGGTCGATTGAGCAGTGCGGCCGTTTGTCTGTGCGTATTCCGAAGCGGTCGGGATGCGTGATCAATCGGTGAACAAATCACGTTACACAACCTGCGGTATTTGTGTCACGTAGTCTGAGCGTTTAGTGTATTGGACGTTATATACTGGAACCACTAACACTTGAGTGAAACCACATGGTGGTCAAGCACTAACGTGCTCAAGAAATATGCGGACCCTAACTATTCCATTGAATAAAGTGAGTAAATGTCGTCTCACTGTTTAGGGTCTCCGTGATCACTCAAGTTACTGGCTGGATACGTTGTCCGAGATGACAGTCTGTCACAGTCAGTGGTGTACATGCACTCGTACGCTTTATAGTTTTTTTTTGCTTAGACTTTTTAAAATCAATTTTTGATCATTTTGGTAATGTTTTCTTCCCCTGGGCTATTTCACATCACTTTCGCTGTGATAAGCGTTCCAAGCCACTGTCCATTCTGGTCAGGCTCAAGGCCGTTGTGAATGAATGAATGAATAGAACGAAATTACATGCAGTGTTTTCAGTCTACTGTTATTATTTATGAGCATCATTATTCACCATGGGCGCCGCCCATCTCTGGCTGACTGTCGATTTAATCTAGTTACGGGAACAGTGACTGACTGAACTGGCTTTAATTTCGTCCTCACTTAGTCTGATCAGATGACGATAGTTTTCAGGAAATGTGTTTCAGACCAATCTTTCATAATGGTAGTTTTGACTATTTGTACGAAAGTTTTATGGTTGTACTCGCATGAGACAATCGTTGGGTTGCTGGCATTTTTGTAATATACTGATTAGTTTAGGTGCTCAGGTCTTCGTCGATCTTGGTATTTAGATTACGACCATTTCATCACCAAAAGTGGTGACGTCATGAGTGCTTATGGACATGAGCTAGACACTATATGCTCAAGCTCATACGCGCTGCTGATGTCATTTCGTTTGGCGATGAAAAGTTTGCAACCCAACTACCGAGGTCATTAAACAAATGTATACCTGAACCATCAACCCGAGCTACAAACAACATAATTAATCCGAACAATCAAATACTGAATCGTATTTGCTTTGAAGGGTTCATTTTTCGCAGGAATATATAGATTTCAATGGAGTATTTATACAATCTGACCACCATTTAACGAACGCTTTCAAAATGACACCGCAAAATAATTATGACCACCTTGAATGACAACATTCTGAATCGACATTTCCGAAGACTAATTGAACGTGTGCTTTCCATTTAACTTAAGAATCAGCGCATTTTCCGCGCATACTGTTCACTAAAGATATTAGAATGCCTCCACGTTCTGTCATTCTTGTAGGTACGGACCCCTGAATGCCTTTTTACTTCGAGTAAATCACTCGTTTTTGTGCGGGTTTTTCTTTGCTAAGGTCTCATTGGTTCGAGGTGGTCTTGCAATATGCTGGCACCTATTCTCACGGTTTATCCTAATTTGTTGGGTCAATATCACGTAAATTCTGGAACCACCTTTGTTAGTCTGTTTCGCTTTCCTACAGATTTCTACAGAAAATGAACTTGGCAAAATCGTGACTGGGTCATTATAAAATGACGAATGGCTCCATACACATTTCCTATCCCGCAGCACGAATTACCAATTCTATTGAACGTTGTATGGGCTACTGTAACGGATATGAATAAATACTGGTATTCATATGTTGCTACGCGTGTGTGGTGAGGATTCAAGTGACCCACGACTAATTGTAAGAGGTCTTCGTGACTCGATCGTGAGGATTATGTTTATCTCAGTCAAACGATTGCAGACCCGAACAACAGCCATCTCAGCAGCTCGTCTGGACAGCTTGACAGTTTTCAATTAAGAAAAATGGCGACAAGTGACTTGCGATGTAAGGTCGACTATTTGTTTTTGTTATGAGCTTTCGGAAAACTAGTAGTGTTTGCGTGTCTTGGCATTGGTAACGCCGACTTGGTTTGTAACATCTGGTGAAGATTGACCCTGATGCTCCTAACTAGATCCGATGTCATCCGGCTTACGTATGTAAGACGAGCCTTAATTTTTCAGAATGTGTTATGCGGCTACAACATTTATTTGGTTATCATCTTTTTAAGGTTCATTTTTGATACTATTCCTGTGATTGTTGGTCACCTCGTGGTTGTTAATGCATTTTCGTCAACAGTGCATAAAGTAACCGTGACCTTTATCAGCGGACCATCTGCGACTACCATCTGCTGTGGCCTGTTTGCGACTTTGTCGTCTTTGTTTTGCTGTACGTGTATATTGGGGAGTTTTATGCCTGTTTTTCTTCCCGTCTTTTTTGCACGTTATGTACGTTAATCATCCATCCATTTAAAACTCTGCTCGCTGTATTTTCCGTGACAGCCTGCTCTAAACTTAAGCAAGTTATATTCTGAACTACTGGTCGATCTGGCCTACACAGCCAATCTGCTCAGACTGGAACACCGATGTGAAGCCAATCGTCGAGATACACTTAGACAATTGGGTGAATGTGCGCATCTCATCCGCGGCCTCGTCGCGTCTGGTGCGGCTTGCATCCAGCCAGTTGAGGTTGTATCAGGTGATCCTAACAAGTCTAACTTCTTTACCGTGCCACACAGAAGGTAAGTCTCCAACTGTTCACTGTTAATTTTGGAGAATATTGAAGATCTTGTTTTGTCTGAATGACAGCGTATAAAAAGGCCCAGTAGTAGTTCCTTTCCAGCTAAGACGATTACTTCTGTGAACAATTGACCGTGTTTTTTTAGCTGTTTATAATTAATTCATTTGAGAAGAAACTCATTCGGATTTATTTGGCTTGTTACCGTGTATCCGATGTGCACTCGCTTTTTTTCGGGGTTAAACCACTTATGGGCCATATAGCATGATGCTGTCCGAAAGTGGATAGTATTGTTCGAAGTAACCAGCACCGTCTCGAGGTATGATTTTTGTTATTTGTATTGTAAACCCTCAAAGGAATACGCTGGTTTGTTCTCGATATAGTGATGCGCTTGACAGAAATCGAACTCTCCTTGTAACAATTAGCGCGGAATTTTCGGCCCCGAAAAATGCCGGAACTGTCTCATGATCTGCTCCCAAGGCAGACAAAAAGACGCGTACAAAAAATAGCTTTTTCCGTCCCAAAACCTGTGCGACAAGGCGAAAGAACACAAGGTATTTATATGATACGTAGTGACCAAAAAGACATTTAAAATCATAAAATGGAATAGTTACCGAAAAAAATAGTTAGGTTCACTAATGGGCATAGTGGAATAAAATAAAATAAATAACCAAGGTTACCTCTCGACCGTTCTGAACAGTTCCGTTAATTACGATTGAATCAGTCGTTTTTTTCTGGAGAACGCAGGCGGTTTTGAACGGAAAAATGGACGCTCTAACAATCTGGTCGCTTTCTCACTAATCAGGAAGAAAATGTGGCACCTAATCGGGCAAGCCACAACGTCAACAATAGTGCATCAAGCTCGACACCGGTGTCGGTCTGTCATGGGCGCACGTAATGGATTAAAACTACGTTTCGAACCAAATCCACTTAAGTTAACTGTTACAGCTTATCTTTTCGAAACACACTAGCTGGCAACTGCTTAAAGGAGATAATGTTTATTCTAGATAGTAGATCAATGTATTTCGCGTATTTCTCAGGCACACTTAAATTTCTTGCTGTCAACTTGCCCGTATCTGGACAGAAATTCACCTGAAGTGGTCGTAGGCAGAACCTGACACTAAAACCTTTGTTACAATGAACCTTTTTTTGAGTCCCTTACATGGTAACCGATGACCCTATTGGATTTCTTCTGCACCTAAGGTATCCTTTACCGTTTTACTTTTGTTCGTTTTCATCGATCACATGACAGTCGTCTGGTGATGGATGAACTATCCCGTTTTCATGATGCTTACGTTCGTTTCATCGACTGGATTGCGGACTTATCGCGCATCCTGACGAATAAACCACCTAGTGAGAATGCGAATGATGGGCTGATGCAGCAAAGTGATCAGCTGAATATTACTTTGAATGACCGAGTGCGTTCACAACCAGTAGGCTCGTTTGCCGAAACATGTGGAGTCAGCTTATTTGAAACAATGCAGTCAGCGGCTTTGGTAAGTGTTGTTGGTCCCTTTGTGTAGCGCTTGTTATTCTATTTTTTTCATAAAACAGTACGCGGTTTCTTGATATTCCTTTTTTCGTCTTTATTACTCTGTTTTCTCGTTATGAGTAACGTAGGTTTTGCACCTTCAGATTTATCTGACTCCACCTTAAACCATTCGCAATCGCTTGATTAGACTTGATGGCATTTTTGTTTTCATTGCGCGCGTCGATATTTCGGGGTTGTTTGTTCAACAAAAGGTCGGTTAATCAATACCTGTTATGCCAACAACGACCGACCAATCGACCAAATTGGGCCATCAAGCGCGTGGCATTTTTATACGTTTAAGGTATCAAGTGGTCCCAGTGAGTGTTGAAAGCTGTGTACGTTCTTGTGCTTGCTGTCCATTGTTACACGTCAATTGTGAGTCGTTGATGACACGCACGGTGCGCAATGTCACGGTCAATGTTTTGTGTGACAACCTTTATTGTTTGGAAGTCGTTTGCGTCTGAACGATGGTAGCTGAGCCTGTGAATGTCTACGTTTAAAACAATGTTTACTTCCCAGCGAGATAATGCAAAATTGATTTGTGATTTGTTGTGATTGGAAAGCCACTACATTATATGCTTTTAGTACGTTTATGATTACAAGTCATCTATGAACACACTGCGTGTTCACAAGCGACTCGTGTTGACATTGCGACTTCTCTCATGATTGGGCAGAATCAGTTAAACTTGACAATTTACTCCGGACATCTGCGATCGTATCTGCAAATTATAAGTCTGTGGTCACGTGGTAAGGAAACGCCCAGGGCTGATTGCTTGTGTTTGTTTTCGCGCGTTTGTGTTTCTGGCTCGTCACATGGTTGGTCGTTGTGTTTGTTTAAGCCCTTGTAACCTTGGTAATAATACATGCTGTCCATTTAATCCTGGAATTTGGACTACTCACACTCAGTTACTAATTAAGAGATAAACTCCGGAGGTTGGTTGGTCGACAATAATACATCCAGGAGGTTGGCGCATTGGTTTCTCTGTGTGGGTTTGAAAAATGTCAGCATAATGTTAAGGCATTCCGTTTGATCTCTTTTATTTTACGGCAGGTTTATACAGTTAGTTCAGAAATAAGTGATTTATGGGCAGTTCAAAAGCACTAAGCACAATAATTCAAAACGAAGAACCAAAACTTACCACATTATGATAAGAATATCGCATTTACTCACTCTGTCCAAAACAGGGACTAGTGTTCGAGTTCCGTTTCCCGTTTAAAGGATGACCGAAAATTATGTTGGTTTAGCGCGAAAATGGTGTATGCGTTTTCTTCTGGTTGCACTGATATCTCCAGATCTAGTTGGATCTGTTTCTGTGGATAAATTGCGGGGTTGCGACGCGTGGTTGCATATCTCCAAGACAGTAAGTCATTCCTTACTTTATGGGTTACAAGTTGCCCTGAAAACATTGGTGATAACCACCGTGTGGTCAATCTATTTCCGGTGTTCCGCAATATGTTGCTTAGTAGTAGAGAGTCCCTTTCTCAAGAAAGGTCATACGCTTTCGGTACTACGAGTACGAGTACCGTGGGTGTCTTCTCGTCTTGCCGTCGCGTACGCATCCGCACCCGTTGGAGCGTCAGATGTGTTAAGTAAAGTCATCGGATCTTTTAATCATCGATGTGGGAAGTTTTTAGAACAGGTAGAACCAGTCAGTTAAACGCGAATGATCCTGTTCCGTTCCATTGACTCATCGTTGGCGATTGTTTATTAACTATTCTGTACAAAAGGATGACAAAAACTTAACAGTTGACCATTACCAGTTCTGGTTTTAACGCTTCCCTCGTCACGTTGACATGTGAAGACCTACGTTTTCGTGACTCCCGTGCACCGACTTCGAACGGTCTTTTCTCAATGTCTTAAGTAATGATTATTTGCAGTCAACATGTGTCGGATTATATTTTACTTAAGTCCAGCGACACACCGGCTGATGTTTTTGTTCTCAGTATACTCTTCTTCTCTTCCAATGTATTGGATATTTCCTTCAGCATACAAGATTAGCGTGTTTCTCCGCCGTCTGCTTTGTTCATGTGCCTTGACACTGTTACGACCCCCGTGATAGAGAAAGACACGAGCAACCACAAAGACCACGAGCAGTATCTACATCACGAACGAACGCAACGATATCGCAAAACTGTACAAAAATCAGGGCGCAAGCATCGGATTTCAACTCTCACAATTTAGAACCCCCCAACAAGTAAGGAAAAAGACGGCCTTCAAACGAGCTTTATTTGCTGCTCAACCCGAACGCAAAATAGTGGTTTACAGCAACTGTGTTTATAGGTTTTGGGCGGCCTAGACCCAAGGCCGCCCAAATCCGGGGCGAGTACAAATTCTCGAGTGTTCGAGAATTCTGGCGGGTATTCAAATTCCCAATAATGAAAAAATCCATTTCTCCCAGAAAATGTGGCGAATTTTTGGAAGAAAGTGCCTTTTCTCAACAGACACTACAATTTCCTGTTTCAGTTTCATTCAGCTGAAGGGGTATTGGTTTGCTTAGTATATTCTGTTTTACTGTTATCTTAAACGGTGGATCGACTCACAGTACCATCTAATCTGGCTCGTCGTCATCAGGAATGTCTGTTGAGTCTATTGGGTTTTACGCGGAACTTGTTACCGATTGTTCTCGCACGAGAGTGTGCTAGCCAATGCTAGTTACTTTCAAACGTATCATCGTAATCGTACTCCTTTGTTGGACACATCTTTAATCTGTCTGATACAGTACTTTGTGTACGGCTTGTCCTTCTGTGTGGCTGAGAGTCTTGTTGAGAAACTGGATACCGTTTAAGGCATACTGTTCACTACAATTTGCTTGTGATGTGATTGTCTAATAAGACTTAGTGGCTGATAACACGATATCGCAGCGGTAGACATACAAGAGTCCTGGTCCAAGCAGAGACATAGAACACGTGATAACACATGTCTTATTGATTTAACGAAATGTACAGACGACCATACGGCACGGAATTGTGGCCAATAAAATACGAGGCAGGCAAATTATCAAAGTTAGTCGTGGTCATTCAGAGAGCGGTCGAATAAGACGTTTGGTTTGACACTCATCATTATCATAGACAACACTACATCAGTGATTCCCACTGATGCTTAACTGCCACACAACCACGTAGGAAAAAAGCAAACCCTGTACAGGACGATAGAAAAGGAGGACGTGAAGGAACCTGACTACTAAAATTAGCTACATCTATATTCAAACATCTTACAATTACACAACCAAGCTATAAGTGAAAGTAAGACGTCATCGACAAGACAGCTTCCTTACGGCTTTCACTGCCCCACGTCATTAAATGCACTCACTTGACAGACAACTCGGCCAAATAACGACAACATCCACGCCACTGGACACCTAACGTCTCCAGCCACCGACTCTGTGAGTCGCGAGGGCTCCAACATTTGAAACAAACCTGATCCCTTCTTGAACGACCTCATTTCTCTATGCCAGGTCATCATCTGTTCACTTCGTACCTTACGCCAGTCGGCCGCAGCAGCGGCAAAGAGTGCTCGGTTTGACAGACGACTAGCTGGCATCCTTAATACATGACCCAACCATCTACGTCTGACACTGCATATGTGACATCTCTCACTCTTAGCGACCATGATAAGTTTATGATTGATATCGGCTGAATGGTTTCACCACACTTTGAGCCCGTCAGAGTTCCGGTGGTGTATCTGTGGTTGTTACTTGCATCGAAACGGACTGCTCTGGATCTGTCCACATGTCAGCATTCTGTTCATCCGTTCGGCTCATGTGCCTCTGTCGTGCGATGTTGATGTACAATGCAGCCGTCAGTCAGCTGCAAGTCAGAATGATTCCTCAAGGAGGTAATGACTGTAATGGGTCACCAACTTGTCTACTGAGGCAACTTAATGTAAACCGATCCGACTCCTTCAGCTGTATTTCTCTCCTGTCTTGAGATTGTGCATACATATTTTCCTGCGTTGTTTCCATCTAATTGCGAGGAGAGGGGAAAAATATACGTACCCTTGCTCGTAACTTCCTGCCAAACATCGGTTCTGCAAGAGGTTTCATTGTCAACCTAGTTGGGGTTGTTGTGTCCGATCTAGTTTAGTTTGTACCATACCAAAGTGTTGTCCGAAAAGACCTTGTTTGACCATCTGAACTGCATGGTCAGCCATACCATGTGACACAAGGTGGTATACTGCATACTTTGTGTACTGTACGCCATCGTCACGTAGATTTTGCTGGAACTCTTCAGTAGTAAAAGGAGCGTCCTTGTCAGATGTTTCATATGTCGCAGACGAAGATCGAATTTTAGTTATCACAGACTGGGAGTCAGCATTTGTGACGAAATGTACATCGATCCACTTGGAGTGGGCCTCAGTTACCAGCAAATGCATCAGACTGATCAGGCTAAAGTACTCCGCGTGTAGTCGTTGCGATGGTCTGTCTGACCAACGCCAAAGGTGTATTGGTTCTGGGGGATAATTACTTTAGTATTTCTGACATACATCATATGGCCTCAAAAATCGTTCGATGTCCAAATCAGTATTCGGCCACCGGCAGTAATCTAACGCAAGGGCTTTATTTTTGTTACTCTCGGATGGGCATCGTGCGCTTCTTCGAGCAATTGTTGTCGTAATTTGTGTGACGGAATTATTTGGGGGCCTCAGAATATACAACCAACACGTTAACTTAGTTAATCCTGTCGAACGGATAATGGTTTCAATTCAGCAATAACTTCCACAGGCCACCCAGTTGTTAAAAAATGTTTTATTTTCGACAGTACTGAATAGTGATCCGTCAGCCGGCTTATTTACTCGCTCCGGTTAGGTGTTGTACGAGGTTGACCAATCCGGGTGGTCTGCTCGTTGTCGTTGGGCTGGTTAGGAAAGGTGGCCCAAAGCATCAGCCGTAGTGTTGCTGACTGCATTGATGTAACGAAGTTTGTAGCTGTAGGTACTTAGAAGGAGCGCCCACCTCTGCGTTTTCTCTTGTCCAAGTAGTGCTAACGACGGCTTGTGATTCGCATGGATTTTAAAATATCGTTTTGTGAGGTATCGATGGAGACGTATGACACCGAAAATTACAACCAGTGCCTCCTTGTCTAACTGGAAGTAGTTTTTCGCAGATGGTTGCGAAGTTGGTGAAACGAGAGCAGTTGATATGGGACAACAATCTTCTATTCGGGGACAAAGTACTATACCAATCCTCCATGGTGTGGATCGTAATCGGCAAGGAATGAAGATATACCCAACTTCTTTTTTGCATCAGTGAATGCCTGACGCTACATCAAGCTCTAGGCCCACAATATATTTTTCTGTAACAATGTATACAAAGAAGAAAGTATTGTAGAAGCATGGATCAGGAAATGGCGGTAACGTAACCATATTCGCAAAACTGAACGAAACTCGTCTTCATTTCTAGGTTGCGTCGCATCAAGAATGTGTTGTAGTTTATCATCCACAATGTGCAGACCATTTGTATCGAGTCGGTACCCGCGATATCAAACAGTCAGCAAAGAACTCACGTTTTGACCTACTCAGCCTTAGTTGGGTTGGCTGAAGATATTTAAGCACCAAAACTAATGTGCACAACTGTTTGGATACCGTGGGTCCATTGATAACTGTTATAAGTGTAAGACATGTTTTACCAGGTTGTTTATAATTCCTTGAAAAGTTGCCGGGTAACCGTGTATACTGAAAAAGACCGATGTGCATAGTAAGTATGGTGCAATCACGACAAGATTCATCAAGTTTCACTTGGAAGCAAACCTGACTAAGGTCAGTTTTCGTAAATCTTTTGTCACGGACAAGTGTAGCTTGCAACCCATTTATTTGGGGCAAGGGATATATGTGCAGTATGTTTAGACGGTTCACAGCTGATTTATAGTCACCACAGATCTGAACAGATCCATCTGGTTTGATAACACAGTGTTGCACGGAAATAATTATACCTTTATTTTCTGGCCGAGTCAGCTCCTCTTCGACTTTCGGCCTTGAAGAATAAGGCAAGATCCGTGCTTTGAAGAAACGAGGTTGGAAATTGGCAGTTAGACTGATGCTGGCCTGGAATCCACTTAGTTTTCTAGGTTTATCATCAAATACGTTGGAGTATTTGGGCGGAACATTCCAAAGTTTCGGCTGCTTTGCAACGGTTTATACGGTGTTTATTGTACGTGGCAGATGTTTGATCCTATTCCGCTTGAGCAAGTGAGGACAATACTGAGCCACTACGTACTCTGATAAAGTTCCCTTTTCGCTGCCATATTTGACGCAGCCAATGCACTTTCCCACTATCGGCATCGGCTGTCCAGTATAAGTGCAAAAATTCAATTGACCTGCTGGACGTTTGGGCAAATTTGTGATAAATACATTATTTGTTATCATTACGTACACCCCTTTTATCAATCTCCATACGAACGGGTTGTCCCTCGATTTCTAGTTGCACAGCATATGATGGAAGTAGGCAATTACTATTGGTCATAGCACTCAAAGCAGTGTTAAACACGGAGTCGCCTTCAATAGCACCGTCGAAGGACTTTACTGGTTCTATTGGTGATTGACACTTTGACTGTAGTTAGGCTTTTTTGCGACACACGCGAGCCAGATTTTCCAATTTTTCACACACGTGGCAAACTTTCTGCTTATGGCGGCAGTCGTTCATCGAAGAGTGCTGGCCTCCGCATCAGTAGCTTATAAATTATTTGTTTGAGGTCTCCGATAGTTCGTCAGTTGATTTGGCAACACCTCGAACAGCATCTGTGTTCGTCTGCTGTGAAAATGTGGTTAACTGGTTAGTAATGCTTTCCTGCTTTCGAACAGTTGCACAAGCTTTCTTTCAGGCTAAATTAGATTCATCTTCTGACAGTAGTCTTTCACTTGCTTGCTTACTCTGGATTCCCGAAACCAAGCACGTTAGAGCCAATTCCTGCTTGGTGGCAGGAATCTCGTTGTAATGACAATCAGGCATAGCTTGTTGAATGCATGCAATGAAACCATTCATACCCTCATCTGGAGGTTGGTACAGCTTTGTGAAGCAGTATGTCGCAATGTCACTATGCTAGCATGCTTTCCTCAACTCAGTTAGTGCGTTCAGCGCGTCAGTGATATTCTCCTTATATCTAGTGCGTAATGCACCAGAATGTCGTTGGCCGGGAAACTATCAGTCATTTAATTTTGTGGGTCTCTGAAGGAACGGTGTTTTGTTGTAACACAGGTAATATGAATAAAGAAGACAATAGGCTGATATTGCACGTGCAATATCAGCCTATTGTCTTCTTTATTCAAATTCTAGACGGGAAAAGAATGTTCCAGGTTTTTACACAGGTAATAGTTCCAAACAGTCTAGAAATGTCTATTTCTATCGGTTCCAGGAAGATATTGACAGCTGTTCACATGCAGTACATCAACGCTGTGCAGGTAAATGTAACATCATAGGTCACTTTGCACGTCGTCAAATATCAAGATTTCGTACTCAGTAGCCCGGTGCCACCGTTGTAGACACATAAGGCTCGTAGTCCGAGCGGAGACACAAAGCACGTGTTAACACATCACGTCCTGTGAAGCGTACAAATGGCCAGACGGCACGAAATTGTAGCCAGTGAAATGCAAGGCAGGCAGGTTGACAAGGTCAACCACGATCACTTAGAGAGCTGCCAAAGAACACAGTTGTTCCGGCACTGCATATGTGACAGTCCCAAGATGATGCCCACATGCACGAAGATACACCAAAAGAATATTCTAGCGAACACTCGCCATTCTACGTTTTTTTCAGATCTCTGCAACAGAATTTTTAGTGACTGAAGCGGATGGATAATCAGAATAGTGTTGAACCATGTTTGTGGGTATGATTACTTATCCATCTTCAGATAAAAGGGTATTTGCAAGTATTCCTTCAGTTATCGTTTTCACGGATACCATCGTGAGTGGCGAACTTCGACACACATTCCTATTCACCTTTGTTCGGAATTGTTCTTTTTTGCAGAGTTTGTTCTAGCTCGTGCTTTGTTTTGCTTATCTACAGCCTGTTGGGCGGTAACTATCGATTCTAACAGTTATGTTGGTAAGTTGAAGCATTAGCTATTTCAACTGCACCTTACTCGTTTCGAGCAACCTTGCGACCCCCGTATACTTATGGCTTTCAATGTGTTCTGACTTTAAGTCTGGTACAACTATTGAAAATTCAAATTCTGTATTCTACACCTCCAATAACTGTTGGTGATTCTGATAACTTGTTTAATTACTGTGTGCTTATCAGCGAGTTTATACAAGGTAAGTTAGACTTTCAGCTTGTACATCGTAAGGCTTGTGCTACTGTGCAACACGTCAGGTCACATATGAGCTAATGCCGACCAGAATGACCAAGCCGAGAAAGTAGGAGTCAAAATAACTGGGATCCGAACCCACAATCGTGTGACTGGTGGTCAACCTGGTTATCACTTAATTACCTTGTTTATATATACGTATATTATTATATTATTATATATTATTATATATATATAATTATAATATATATATATAATATGTATATATTACCACAAGTTTATAAAACGATTTCACGTTGTTGGCCCTATGTTTATTGTCTAACAAGCTCAATTAAGGATGAGGTTTTGTCGATGAAGCTGGATTTGTTAAATAGGTAGAATTTCAAATGTTTTGTAGAATACGATTTTCATCAGCTGATTTTAAGCTTGTTACTTGCATCATTTTTTTTTCTTCAGAAAGTATTCGAAGTGCTGAACCTGTGTGGTTTCACCACACCGGTACATCCCAATCAATTGGAAAGCATGATCCGAAGTTGTACCCAGTAGGTTTATTTTCACAATGGATTTTCTCATTAATTTCGGATTGAAACCTTACACTACTGACAAGAAGCATTGGTAATTCCCGCTTATCCTCACATGATAGAAATATGTGTTTCTGTTGTCAACGTTTGCTTTGACATCATACCTATAGCGCACATATCTCTCGACAGATGTAAACGTTGTATGTTTTTGCTGTGTAAAACAGTATGTGAGTTAATCCTGTAACGATAGTGATGGGTTTTGTTTTATACTATGAAAATCACTAGCTCACATAGGTGCTGCTCAGTGCATTTTCGGATAATCTTTTCGACCTACGAGGCAAGTTATTCACATAGTAACAAGATTGGGCTTCGAGTGTATCTTACTCCACTCACTCAAAGTCATCTGACTTCTTTCCAGGTCGTCGCATTTAGCAAACACGTTAGCAGAACCTTCTAAACAGTCACCTAAGACACCGCAAAAAAGCATACTGGTGATGCCACTATCAAACATTCTAGCGGTATATATTCACATATAACGCAAGCGGTTACGTGTACCGGCATGCATGTCATAGCAAAAAGGAAACTATGAATCATGAGACAGAAGAATGGTAGATGAAGAAATTTAAGTTTAACTCACCGGTTTCTGTTATTCACTTCGCCAGACAGTGCCCTCGATCCCAGAAATTTGTCGTCCTTTGGATCCCGTCGAAGAGGTTCGGAATGCCTTACTCAAACAAGCTCCGATCTTTAGGCTTTCATATCCCAAACTCAGGTCACGTGTTTACCACCAGACTGCCGCTTTCAGACTAGTCCATCATTTTCAAAGGTTCAACGCGGCAGCCACTGGTAAGACGCACCCAAACCAGTGAAACCTGTCCAGTCCACCTTGGACCTTCTGAGCTTTCTGGGGACTGTGACAGATGAGGACAATTTCGTCTACTATGTTGTCATTTTTGTGCCATCTCCCCTGGAAATTCGGAGGAAGACCACAAAAGTTGGCTAGGAAGGCTAGCAGAATGGTTTGTTATCTGACCTCGGATTAGATTTACTCATCGAACAGATCGACAACTGTGTTCCGTATTCCATTTCATCACCCAGCATCTGCGAAGTGCCCATCGTCCGATTAGCTTTCCTCATCATAAAAGGTCTCATTAGGTCTATTACTTTTTAATGGTTGAATCAAGTCTAATGTGGATTGTAAAAACACTGTTCTGCATTGTTGGTTCATCAAAATACGTGTTATCGACAAAGCTTGTTAGTTAAAAGCGATCCGCTTATGTTGAGGTTACATACGTTCATGGGTAAAGTTACTTGGCAATACTTGAAAGTAAGCACTTCCATAAAACAGTAAGCTGAAGCACCTCATAAATGTATCGTATTCCTATGTTCTGTAAAACATCCAGAGATTCTGAAGCCACCATGAAACGGTGACCCGTTTTTCGTCTCCTAGCTGGTTTGTGTGGAATGCGCTTTGCACCTTCAAAGTGCAAAGTGTTGCTTCAAGACTGGGGCACGTCAACTCCTACTTTCTTCATTACAGGTAATCCGCTTGAGAATGTGAACAGTTTCACATACTTGGGTAGCACTATCTCATCAGCCTGTAATATTGCTGATGAGATATTAGCGAGGATTGCAAAGGCACGAATTGGCTTTGCCAAACTGCGTCATCTGTGGCGCCGAAAAGACGTCCGGTTGTCGCTGAAAGGAAGGGTATATAATGCCTGTGTGCGTTCCATCTTGCTCTATGGTTTGGAAACGTGGCCTGTTCACAGAGAAGATATCAACAGGCTTGCTGTGTTTGACCATCGTTGTCTCCGCCAACTGGCCCATATTAAGTGGACTGATCGCGTGAGCAATGTGGCAGTTCGCCGGCGTGTATTCCGGAACGCTCGGGATGTGCGATCAATTGGTCAATTAATCACGGTACACAGCTTGCGACGGTTGGGTCACGTACTCCGTATGTCATCTAATCGTTTACCGTACCGGGCATTATATACTGAGGCCACCAACAGTTGCGTAAAACCGCGTGGTAGTCAAGCAACAACGTGGTCACAAAATATGAAGACCTTGACTGCCCCATTGAGCAAAGTGGGTA
>JTDE01003574.1:2711-14204 GCA_014338405.1 Paragonimus skrjabini miyazakii
GAGTTAATTAGACAATAATTCTCTCCTTTCTGAGACCATCGGGCCCCCAAATTTTACTCACAAACGATCGTGGTTGTATACATTGATCTAACAAGTTGGTCATGCTTGGTATGCGATCACAACAGTAGTGGTCAACACGCACGCCCCACACGCACAATAGTCCGACAAAGGTATCCAATACTGATGAGCTATATTGCTTAGTTCTTAGCTGTTTGAACAGCCTGATAGTGTTCAACCCTCGTATTACCGCACATCTCACCAAGTGAATGTGCCCCGTAATGTAAACGCCTAAAACGTTTTTTGCGTCAACTTTCCCTAGCTACGTCTAAGCCATCAAACTTCAGTGACTGAGGTGTATTCAAGTCTTCAGGTGCACTTTTCTGTCAAGATGCGTAGTATTTTACTTGTCAATCCCCAATTGGCTCATTTGATTATCGTCAGTTATCTGGGTTGTTTATTTAACATTATTCATCAACCTCTAGTTTTCACATAGTATGTCAAACTGTCCTATGGAGAATATCCTATACTACTTTATTGGACTGTACACATCTATATTTGTTGCCTTGTGCACATGTAATTCTATTTATTTCCACATGTGTTCTTTTTGAAGTGACTGCTCCTTTGTTATTGATCTGTATTGATTGTTCAGTGTCTCGTTTCACCCCGCCCCCCTCTTCGTAATCATTAGAAAGTCATCGAAGTCCATGACATTTTCATCAAGCAGTCATCACCAGCAAGACTTACGGCTAGCTCCTATAAACCTCCTCGACCGTTGGCTTGGGATTTATTGCTCCGTCATCCTCCATTCTGGTAAGGCTATAGTGTACTTTGTTATGCTCGGTCATTATTCGACTTTCTTCTCTTGCATACACAATACCTCAAACCGAATGCCCTGTTTGATCGTAAATGAATGGAAACCATTTTTAAACTGCTGCGCGGGTCGCCCCTTGCACGATTGAAGCGCACTTCTATACACCTATTTTCCGAACAGGTTAATGCCCGACCCTGATTAGAATCCACGTACAGTTCAGTGATTACTGTTTGCAGACCAAAATTATCCATTGTCATGTAGTCATGTTCTTTAAAACTTCCGATGATACATTTTCGTTTGAAAGCCTTATTTGTTCGGCTCCCCTTGAGCGATAACTTCTCTCCAGGTATCAAACCACATATGGCCGTCAACCCCGGAGATCACCGATGGTTGATAAACAGCTGTGGGACGAATGCGTAGCATAGTTCACCGGAGGCTAGCGGCGACCAATGAAAAATGAGCCGGACCACTTCTTGCCTTCATACTTTAATTTAACAGTTGTCGGAAACACAATATAAAAAATACACAACCACATGTGTAACACTATCATTGACGTTACATGAACGATGTTAACGTCTAGCCAGTTGACGCCCTCGTGAATCTGCATTTTTTGTAATTTTTCACACTGCAGAGTAAATGTGCCTGTACATTTCCTCTTGGTGTTTTCTGTGAATCGCACATCTACAGTGTGCTGACTACCTATCACTTTGTACAGTCACTTCCTCCTCCATAAATTCTGTGTAACCGTTCTATAGTCTGTAGATCACCAGGCGGTCCTACGGCAGATAACCGTGCACATTATGAAAATCGGTAAAAAATTAACAGCATACCAACAGTGACTGTTATATTGTCATTCATTAAAAGCCAATTATGCAAACGGCTGTTTTCCTCCATTTTTACCAAGCTTTTACGATTGCGTAAATGCGAATACGAAAGTCACAGGCGTGGGGCGGAGATCACAGATTACTGGAGAAAGTTGGAAATGTTGTTGAATATGTGAGAATGCTAAAAATTCCTATTTTGAGTTACATGCTCGTGGATGTCAATCGGTAAAATGTGACAGGAGCAAAGGCGGTCGCCGATACCTCGTCCAAACAGTTACGACAGGATGATCGGACAAAATGTATAATTACTATACGTTTATAAGTTCATGGCTGGACGGACTTAGATTCAACTGTTTCTGTACATATAGTGTTGGCTTGAAATGGCTAATCGAGACCGTCTCAGTGAAACACAAGATGCGCATGTGAAACTTTTTAATCTTCAATATCGAGTTGGGACAAATCAGATGATTTGTGGCCAATGTACGTCTGGTTGTAAACGAAACCGGTCATTTGCGTGATCTCTGGACTTAAGAATTAGACTGCGCAGTCACATTTTGAACCCGATTTTGGCAAATGTTCCTTCGTCCTGGAGTTCTAACATATATCGGTTCCACCGACATAACTTTCGTCACAGTTACACACAGGTTGATAAATACAGTTTGGGTTAGTGCCAATTGGTTACGCCCTCCTTACTGAAGATAGCCATAGTTTGTGAGTTCGGTCGAGGACTGCGATTTTCGCTGCATCGTAGGCTCGGTTGATCGATGCGATGAGGCATTTTATGGTTCAAAGCGAAGACTCGTCACCTTTACATGGTAGCTGAATGTGGACTTTCTTCTTCCTAGCCGTGGAAACTTTGTCTGCTACTATACGTTGCTGGCCGTGTCTATCTCAGCGAATATTCCTTATTTTACAAAGTAATTGTAACTAATCGGAGTTCGTTAGCTAAGCATTCTAGTGAACAAGTTTGTCTAGCACACGTAAACCATGTTCTAACCAATGCTTGTTTGCTCTTCACTGGTGTAAAGCTTGTAAAATGGGTGTACTGGCCAGTCCAGGTTGGCTTTCGATATGTAAACCTTCTTATTGATCCATTACCCCTGGGACTGGTAAGACAGTCTAGAAACGGTAATCAACCATGCTTTTCTGGTTCACAGATGACTGTTAAATTAGCACGACATGTGTTCAACCTTTCTACCATCTCTTCGATCGTTTGCGGAGATTGCGTAAACATGAGAATGTCATCCACATAGCGTTTGTGTGACGGCAACGCCGAAATTTCTCCAGTAATTCTATCACCGACATGAAAGAATTAGCAAGCACCAATCCCAACAGGCTCCCTATAGCGACATCATCTACTTGTCTATTAGGCTTATTCTGATAACTAAACTGATGTTCTTTCTGCACGGTAACAAAAACGGTTTCAGTAGATCAGAGGGAATCTTTACATTATAGCTTTCAGTCTCAGTCGGATCGTCTCGTGCAACGGATATTCTCAAACAGTGATTGGACGTCTATTGAACAACTGACTGTTTAGTTATGAGAAAAACCGCATAGCAAACAAACTCGTTTTCGATATTTCATCATCAGGCTAAATACGACACAGTTATATGGGTTCGATGGGGGTGGTAGATGACAGATCACTGAAGCGAACGATGTCAGTCAACAGTTTTCGTCTGGTTTGAGCAATGAGACTTAGTTACATAACATTGATCACGTGAGTTGTACGAAATATGCGAAAGATGCATCACATGTGTGCGATCATTCTATCTTGGATTTGCGTACACGGCCATGGAAGGTTTACCGTTTTGCTAACCGTTTTTGGGCTCACAGTGGTGGTGAGTATATGCGAATTGCAATGGCCTCTGTAATTGACAGTGTACGACCTTTGACCTGTTTCGGTTGTATCCCACATCTTGATTGGCTAGATTGGCTTGGATGAATCGGTCTGATGCGTAGCGACCGCAGACGAACAGGGCCTTATCGATACTCGCGTGAGCCACACCGGTTGGTGCTCCCGAATGCGTTTGGATAATCACCGTGTTGCGCGGCCTATATCGCTTGTTCCTGTGGAACAAGCGAAACGGTTAACACAAGAAAGGCGGCATGAACAGGCCATATATCTTTCAACCGGGAGCGCAATACCGATGTGGAGGTATACTGAACACGTAGATAAGCTGCGAAATGTGTTTTAGTAATTGCAATGTTAAGCTTCTTGGAACAAAAATTCTTTTGCAATCGTTCACAAGGACTTAGGGGAGTGTATTTTCTAAAACGCTATCGGCCAGACGATATGAAAACATGTAAATGTGGGACAAGTCAGTTGTAATTTTTCTGACCTCCGTATTCATCTTGAATTGAATTTAACTGAGGCTATTGACCCTCTCTAGTGCTTTGTAAGGAATCAAGACAGGAGTCATTTAATGCTAAGTTTCAGAGATTCATACCTATTATTTGTTTGATTACTGTATGTTTAATTGCGTAGTTACATGATTACCTTCTCGTTTCTGTTCTCACAGGGCTATGCTTCTTGCCAATTTTGCACACAACAACAGTTTCTACATTATTCTGAATTGGTGTCCATCTTACTTCCATGACAATTATCCTGACGCTCGCGTGAGTCCCGCTTAGTTTGTTAAAAGTGTAATCTTCAATTTTCGATGCCATTCATTTACGATTATATTTGACCGATTTTTTCTAAGCTTCTTTTTCCGGGGTCTGCGTTCCACGTGACATTGTTTGAAATCGCAATGTGTAAGTGCTGATCACTGATGTTGACTTTTGCCCAACTTATGAGCCCTACTCGTTCAATTTAGTGTGTAAAAAATACGCTCAACAATCATTGCCTAGTGAGCATCACTCATCAATATGCGGGACGAAAAGACGGGGTAACAGTTTTTCTAATCAGCTTGGATGTTGGCATCACTAAGCGACCCTGATAGTATTTTACATCGATTCCTGAGTTTTATAATTACTTTTGATTCCATTTTAATTTCCTCACAATAACTTGTGAAACGTTGCACCCCCACCTTTGTATGCATCTGCAAACAATGAGGTTAAAAATTGATCAACGTAATGCAAAAAACGAGTGGCTATTCAAGTTATCCGCGTACTGTACTCAATCCTGTCGTCACCGGGCACCGGTTATCGCCTGTTTGATCTGCCTCCGGTGACCTTTCGGTTCAGCATCTTCCTCACCCTTATCGGTGGTGTTTGTTAGGTTTGCACGTACTAGTCGTTACACTGTCGCCAATGGCGTGGTTTACGCTAGCTGTGCGGTTGTTGGTTCGAGGTCGAGTTATTTCAATTGTTTCTGTTTTATGCAAGCAAACGTTTACAGCTGGAGGTCTTACCCGTAGGTTCTGTGGCATGGACTCCCGGTGATCTCGACGTTTGTCCACTAAATGACAAACAATTACAAACCGATAAAAAATCCTGGTAAAAATTATGAATACGTGCTCTCCACTGATTGTGATACAATCCGAAGTCATTTCTAACCAGAGACCTAAATGGCCACCCTCTCGACTGTTTAGCAGATGGCACCTCAGTCTTACACAGCGTGACAGTCAACTCTTCTACAGTCCTGTGTACCAGAATCCACCGCTTTGTGAGCCTCGGGAGTTTTTTGAATGCGAAATGAATAAATCAACTACTTTCTTAGTTGTCACGTAGTGTTCTGCACCTTTTTTGGTGTATAGGAGTGTCGCCTAGCACCACTTATTTGACATCTCCCTCAAAGATAAGAAGGAGTGTGTTCAGTTCAGACAACAAAATACTACCGTCATCTTTTAAAAGAATCGTCTCAATTGCTCTCTAGCCCCCCCCACACACACACACACATGTGACCCGGTTTGTCGCGTGACAATGAACGCCTCGTGATGCGTCATGTGATTACTTTATATTTGCTTCTACTAAACGTTATGCCGGCTGAGAAATACAGAGGCCAGTTGTCACGACGCGGGTCTCGGATTGAAGCACTGATTGTTGCTGGTGCTCGAAAACTTAATGTTTTCTGTATTCAGTCTATAGGATATTCATTGCTGTGCGACAAACAAGGTCATGTGCCCTGAGTCCTGTTGCATCATCCAACGTTAATCAAGCTTAGCTTCAGTGCATCCTGCTTGCTCGTGACAGCGATTCTTGTACCGTAGGTAGTATCGGCCTGTATAGTACGCAGTCTGAAAACGTACCACATCAGTTGCAAATTCGTTGTTCTGTTTTTCAGAGTTGGGTGTTCAATATGGTCCCATGGTTGATCATTTTCCCGTGCGTGCTACTGAGCGGTCTGATTGCTGATCACTGGATTGTACAAGGTTTGTTGAGTGTTGTTAGCTTTCCGATTGCTTGCATTGCTCTCGTCTTTTCTTGATTTTTCTACGCAGCACATAATCATAACCTGTGTATGCAGATTGATGTTTCTGCCTCGTTTACGCGTACTTGTAGCAACTGGACTCCAAAATACCAGATCATTTTCTATCGTTTGTTCATTAGCTCTCGTGGACTTTTAAAATGAATACAGACCAGATGGGTGTCACCACTGACTGTTCGACAGACTATGAACAATAGGTCGCGGCATTTATCGTTCAACCAATGCCCTCTTAATCCATGACCCAACGTCATCGGGATTTTGTCCCCCATTTGACAGGCTTCGGGTTGGGCGGGTGACGACATTGTTGGGACTCACATCCTGCTTAAAACACTTTTGACCAAGTCGGCTGTATCAGTGCATGGGTTTAAAATATGGCTTACTTCAAAAAATGTGAGTGACAGGTACTTGTAGCAATCCTCACTCACATGTTTATTATAATGTAAATAGATTCACCTAGTTGGAGGGGTTGTGTATGTTATGATGGATTAATAGTGAAGAAATTTTCGAAGGTAGACCATAAGTTCTCAAGTTAAAACATCTGTGGAAGTGAACGAATGTGAACTTTTATACATACGAAAGCCTAGTTGTGAAATTTTACCTGTTTTTTGCGGAACTGGTTTGTCAATTATCCGTGCTTCACACTAGTTCTCTGTGCACAATTATTTTTGTGTTGTAGTTAGCAGCCGATCAGTAAGACTGTCAAGCGACTTGTCCACAAAGTTAGAAACACGAGCATGTCTCTTTGTGTTCAATCCTGATATTGTGTCTGGTTGTGTTGGGTCGGATAAGTTTTTGATATACTACCTTATAGAATGGAAAGAACTGCTCATCGGTCGGGAAACTGGTGATGAGATCCACGTGTAACAATTTGACGAGTAACTCAGTAACGCCTATACGAGAAGTTTATCATAATATCGTCTCACTTATCTGTTGTTTCTACTCAATATCTGTTCCTTGTTATTCGGCACTAGAACATATTTATGTCTTGTATTCTGACACAAAAATTCCAGTTCGGACCACTGTTCCGTCGTTTTTATTCAATACTTATTGTTGTGTTGTCTACCCTTTGACCTGAACAGCAGAAGTATGACTTGATCACGTGGTTTGGTTGGTAAGCCAAAACAGTGAAAAATGAGTTATAACCATAATTTGTTTTCTAGGTTGATTATCATAAAAACGCATTACAACATGCGAAAAATATTTGAACTACTTCCGGGAATAGACGGTAGGTAGACCTACGTAAATGCAATAACATTGTTTGGAAGTGGGACATTCGAAACTGTTAGTTTTTGGGTCACTGTGTGAGGAAAGCGTAGAGTGTGAACATTATGGTACACTTCATGTTTGCTCCCCCTAATTTCCGTGGTCACAACCCGTTTATGGATTGATAGTTAACCGTTTCCGTATTCAATCGGATGATCACTGGGTTATAGTTGCTGAAAATCGTGACGTAACAAAAATGACACTATCGGTATGACTCACTGATTTTCTCTTAATCAATGCTCAAACTATCGAGAGAGTTGGTTTCTAGTGACGCACACTGGTTAGACAGATCAAACAACTCTGTCTTGTTTGATACTGTCACATCCACTGGTGAACTGTTGTGTTTGAATGAAGCCGTTTCATTGAAGCTCTTCTTGTTTTATTTCCTATAAAATTAATCGCTTAATATGTTTTGTAAGTGTTTTAAAACGTCCACACTATTCCTTTGTTCTTCATGTTTTCATTTCAGGCGTTTCCGTCACTTTGGTACGCAAGACGATCAATGTGAGTTCCTCGGATTTTCTGTAGCACTCGACTGCGTACTCCTCCCAATTTCGTCTCACCTACTGGGTACTGTGTTTGTTTTCGTTCATACTTTCTAATATGCACTTCCCAAAAGTTCCGCCATTTTGTTTTGATCCACGTCAAAAAATTTTTTATCGGAAGACGTTTGTTAGCGAATCACTACAGTCTATTCTTACGGAGCATTTACTTCTGTCGTTTAGTCAGTTGTGATCAAATGGTCTGGCTTGGGAAAACGAAGTTCTATCAATCTGGTGAAATCCGGATAATGATGGGTTGATCTGCCTATTCTGTCTAGTTGAGTTTCGTATTTTTCTATCCCATAATTTTGGAGCTCTATACGTACAGTGGACGTTTCCGGTTGTTGATTGCTACCACTTCCGCAAACTAGAACAGAGTAGGCTTTTCGCTATCGGACTGAGTTCAACAATTGTCATGAGACGGATGTTGATTGAATTGACACATTGTTGTATTCCTAATCGTTGTGCCACGCAATTCTAGGATGCATCCATTGACCCGACTGCATAATTTCTCCGTCTTGCCTGTGTTGATGTACAAATCTGCAGGAAAATTTCCACCCGATATGTGGTTTGGTGTCGAGCGAAAGTGGCGCTTTTGTTAGTTTTTGGATTTTGGTGAAAAGTATAACCAAGTTGGTCATGTGGAGCATGTGTCCCCTAACTGCCGTGAAACGAGCGCTCACCAGTGTGCTAATATGTTCGCCTTTACAGAGTAACTGCTTTTGTTTTAATTTTTATGCCGTTTATTCCTCGGTTTTATCTGATAAATATTTCATCAAATACCGGTGATGTTTTCGACATCTGTTTAGTCACGGTTTTTTCCGAACAAATCTGCCTAACACAGGATTTTCGGCGGACCACACGTACATTGAATTGGCACAGAGCTAGGATTATTGAGGTTTTCTCATCCTGTCGTTAGGGCGGTGCATTAGATGGTTGATAAACTTCGTTTTCACACATTAAAATGGTATTGACTATAGACTGGCTGGTTGATTCACGCCTATTATATCGATGAACAATAGGATGTAATCGACGTAACATCGGTAGGGATGTGCCCAGTTCATTACGCCATCTGATGTTGGTTAACATTCGAAATGTTAATTGGCGGCTGACCAAGTTGGCTGGGAGTAACAACGCTACCATTCTGCGTACAGTCGTCTTCGTGCCAGCCGTTCCTGGTGTTTCCATTATATTGCGGCAGTTATAACTTCGGTTTATTTGAGTCATTGTATTAGCGTGTCATGTCATTCCCCAGATGAACATTTGTACAAAATAGAACGCTATCTCTGTTATTAAAGTCTTGGTTATCGAGCTTATCACGTAAGTCAACTCAGAACAGCAATCGTTCAGTCCATTTCGGAGCACGTGTCGGATTGGGTTTGCAAAACACTCACGATCATAGTTTTGTCTCAGCTCGACCCGGAGATTCTGGTACGCATCACCCATCTCACATCATTTATTTCGTATTGTCAACTTCGGGTGAATGTAGAACAAACTTTTAGGGTACCTTACGGAACAGAGCTTCAGATTGATAACGGTACATTAATTAAACAATGCACGCAATATTGTGCGTGTGCTCGTCAATACTGAGGGTCACTAATGTATTCCTGTATGTTTTTCTGCCCATTTTATCATTTTGCCTCGAAGCGTTTGTTATAATTTGCAATGCGTACATACTGCAGTTTGTATCGGACGAAATGCAACATAATGTTCTTTAGAGATTCAAAAAAATCTTCCGGGTTGGTATTTTCAGCTGCAGCACTCTACTTGTCTACTTGGCCGACTGCGTAAACGGCTAATTACTGACTTGGATAAGAATCGGAATATGAGACCATAATTCCAACACTGTTGGTTCACCAGTGATTGTAAATAAGTACTCAGCAATCAGTAGATCAAAATTGAATTGTACTGTTTGGACGAATTTTTATTAACCGTATCAGAGTACCACAGATTGTGCACATTTTTGTCATCCCTGTCATATTGTATACGTAGGTTAAGTATACAAGGGGTTTGTTACGTTCTAGAATTATCGGGGCTTTCTTTCAGTCGTGTAAAGTATCCGGGGGGGGGGGGTAACGATGAGTAGTGACGAATTACTTTCCGCGTAATCATCTTTATTTGCTTTTACCCTTTGTCACTCTCACCCGTAGATACCGTGGTTCGCTTAAGCAGATGTAGTTTTTTTCCACACATCCCGATTACTCGCTCAGTCTCCGGTTTTTTCCTCAGCAGAGATGCATTGAATGCATCTGTTGGACGATCTCATCGTTTTCTATGGTAATTTTTGTTGGAGTAATGGCAACCAAGTTTTACTGCGATGTGAATTATCTTCAAATTGTCATCTCCACGAAAATATCCAACTTAGTGAAATTTATCGACCGATTAATTTCACAGACGGGGGCGGTTTTTGAAGTAAAATTTGTTCAAGGCCATTGGCCGGTTATAAAGGCTACAGGTCCAGTACTACAGATAACCCGACTTCCGGGTAGAAATCTCTGAGTCTAATCGATCCGTCAGCTTGCCATCCATGGAACTCGATCCAAGCCGAAATATGCTTGGTCGATAATTAAACTTGTTTTGGAGCACGTCGACTCGACTGTTCAGAAATTAGTTTCGCCAACAGTTTTGATGTAGTGTCAGATGCGCAAAAATCATAATTTGTCTGTGTGCTTGGTGTTTGTCATTATTTCCTGTGAGTTGCTGTTTCCTACAAACTTTCCTGTTTGGTCATAACTCTTGCAAACTCACGATGTCTTTCCATCTTCCCTTTCCCTCTACTCTACCTGATAAGTCGGTCGTGTTGCTCGGTTCCGCTCTGTTTCTTCTCCTGCTTTGTGTGTTAGACAATTACTATGCAGCATTGACATGCATGGCGCTGGCACTGGCTTGCCTCGGCTTTCACAGTAGCGGTGTCCTGCTCAACCCGCAAGATATTGCCCCGACTCACAGTGGACAGTTGTACGGTGAGTTACTAAATGAGTTCACATCAGTCACATTAACCTAGTTCGCGCTGATTGATGGGGAATATATTCCTCGTTTCAGTTTATCTGAATGAATTTGTCACGATTCTGTCTGTTATTCTAACTGCGGTACTTATGTGGTCTAATTTTGAGGCACCTAACGGTATTCGTTCCCTCATATATGTGTTGCTTGGCACCTCACGTCATGTTTGCGATAGTTCGGTGGTACTAGCACTAGTCTGTCATTCTCCCGACAGCGGGTTCGAGCCCCGATATTTCCTGTTTGGTGGCGTGTATCCAGTCACTCAATCAATCTTTCCCAACCTCGAGGCGTAGTCGTGGAAACAATAGTTCGTGTTGCCGTTTTAGCATCTGACACTTCCATGAGGAATATTTAATGTCTGTTTTTAGTTGGAAAAGTACAGTGATTCGAAAGTCGAGCCGGGCGTTCCGTGCTGCATAGTGTGGCTGGCGACGTCTTAGTTTAATTTTTTAATCACCTTCATCATCATCATCATAACAGCCATGAGCCTAACCAAAAGGTACTGTGGCTCGGGCCGCCGCTCACCTCAACAGTGACGTAGAATATCCTAGAAGAAAAAGTTACTGAGGAGGCTGAGAATTAATGAGAGAAGGCTAACAGGAAGAATTAGAAATGGTATGGACACAGGTCCGCCATGTACTGCGACACATCGCCATCTCGGATAGCGTCTCTGACCAGCGG
>JTDE01003574.1:33786-53541 GCA_014338405.1 Paragonimus skrjabini miyazakii
TGAATCGGCTAATTTGTCTGGATTGGAAACCCGGAGGTTTTACGAGTCATTAGTTTCCCTGTCATCTGTCTCCCCTATTTCCTCTGACTCAAACACGGTGACATGCATCACTTGTGGCTCAAAACTACGTACTGGCACGAGTTATAAGGAACATCTTTCTTCTGTCGGTCATCAGGTCGCAGAATTGTCAGCCCTACCCAAACGGCCGTCGGATCTTATGATTCCTCGGTCAAATGTGGGTTATCAGCTTCTGGAACGTATTGGTTGGTCCGACTGTGTTTCGCACTCAGACATGGGCAATGACGAGCTGGATTCTCTTGTGCTCAGCTCTACAGCTGTCGACACATCACACGCCATCCATTCGGTAATTCAGACTGGTGGTGGATTAGGTCCCCATGGTCAAGGTCGACGTCATCCTGTATCTACAATTCTCAAACGCGATCGTTTTGGGTTGGGTTGGACAGATACAACTAAACAAACCGCAAGAGTTACACACTTTGCTCCACATGATGTCAGAGCAGTGGAAGTACCATTTCGGGTTCGAAATGCGGCTTCATCCTCTCGCCTCAAGCTAGATAAACAATTCCAATCTCGCAAACTTAAATTGGACAAGGCACGTGAAAGGCGATTACGGGCTCAACTCAACTTGAGTGATGAGCATTTTGTTGTTCTCCATGGAAGTTGATTTTTTTTCCACTCTACAGAATGTTCTGATCCTTTTGCATTTATATTTGACATTTTCAAATGCTTTTGAGCTCTGTATTTTGTAAAGACAGTCGAGGAGCGGAATGCCCATGTCGAAATAACGACACATTCTGATCGTTCAAGGTTTTCGCATACTTTCATTCTATAACTCCAATGTGTGAGTCTGGTCATTGGAGTGTACCGCTCACTTTTCTCAAGCAAGCAACAACGTTGCCTACCATTGTTTGACTCGGGCTGTGACGTTTTCATTTTCCTCGTCCATTCGTTACAGTGTACTGTGACGTGTATGCTCATGACTTAGTAAATTGTCCGGCTCGAAGTGGGTCTTAATGCATGTGGCTTCACGTGATGATAACCGGCCACAAAATCTGCAGTGCCGAATTCGGCACCCAGTTTACTCGTTCGTTCTGTTCGTTTGAACAGGTTGACATTGTTCAATTGGGCTCCCTCATACGTAGCCCCCTTAATATGTAGCGCCTGTTACAGTGTTCTTAAACCACTTGTGCCAATCCGGTACACGTATCTGTGTCTTACTACTGTGCACCATAATATATAACTGCCCTTCGTTTTTACACTCGGTTGGCAGCCAATCTTTGACATTTGTACACAATTGCGGTCGCGAACTGTAACGCACAGTTTGTATGGGTTTACTGTTTTTATTTTTTTGTTACTAAGGTTCCATCGTCTGATTGCTCCGTTGTTCTGAAGCTATTCCCTCTTATAAACTCTCTTACCAAGGGACGAGCTAAAACAATTAATCATGACATTTATTCACTGTAATTTACCAGCGTCGCACTTCATGTGCTTAACTAATAAGCAAAATTGGTTGCATTGTTCACAGGTCTATGCAATCCAAGAGGTCACATGATTCATAACGCCGACCACTGATTGAAGTATATCAAGACTGCCCTTCGCATTCACCGTTGGTGTTGTAGTAGAGGTGATTGCGGTAGCCTGTTTGCCCCTGCCGATAGTTGTCAGCCAGTCAAAGGTGACGTGCTGGTTCCCAGTTTGTCTGGTAACTGACAGTAACTTTTAGATGTAAACGAGGTGAATCAAATTCGCTTCGTTGTATCTACTGAAGAGCAATGGCCGAACACACTTGATCTTCATTCTTTGAGAAAACCGACACCGATTGTCTGTCGATTCACACTTATTTCCATAAAGTGGAGGTACACTGTAGTTTGCACGTTCGCGCTTGATTTGGTGCGAAATTCTCACATCAGTAGATTGAGAGATGACGACATACTGAGTGATCTGCTCTTTCACCTAATTTACAGCCCATGGATGGATGACAGCCCTGCTGTCATGGTAAGTCGAAAATTGTTGTTGCTGACCCAACACATCCGAACTGGGGGTTTGTCTGATAACTGACAATTAGGTCATCGACGGGGACAACAACGTTGGTTGCGAAAGAGTTACGCAACCCATATAAAAGGCTTGATCATGTCGAGTTTCGACTACCCACATTCACGTTCGTAGGCAACTTGTCCTCTGGTACTGCGTCACTCAGTATGATAACTAGCTCACTTTTCTGCATCTTGAAAAGGTTTTGTGCATCGTAGACTCCTGTCACCCTTTGACCAAGCCAAGTATTGTTTATCTGTTCGAGTGTTAATTTCGGGACCACCGATAGACCAACCCGAATGGGGTTTAGTTGCCTCTGACTGCGTTATTATTCAGTTTGAATTTGAAATCATCCTTATGTTTGTCACTATTGATTTGAGATCGTTACCTCGTTCACTTTACTATTAACCAACAAGTCAGCAGATTGACATATCTGTCTCATCAGACAAGACCAACACAGTTCATGCTAAGTCAGTGAGTAAATAGGTAAGTCCACCAAGGAAAGGAGTAACGGTCCCTGTACATCGATGTTTCTGAATCAAAGCTATTCATACAATACTTCACGGGTTGTTTTAATCTAATGACTTCTCAGGCGTACAACAAGTGAACACAACAATATTTCTTTTATTGATGCTTATCAAAATTGAGCGTCTTTTCTTATGACGCCCTCGAAATATGCTACGTGGTTCATCATATGGATGGGATTGCACGTTCACGCTGTCCGATTTACGTGAATCCACATATGCCTAGTTTCGTTTTGGATGTACAACCTGCCATGAGGTGATTTACGTCCACTGAAGTCGATGAACTTCTACACTAAACGATCATTCTGCATGTCGATCTATCGATGCGGTCCTTCTAGATCCGGAAGGATTGGTTACGTCCCGCAGGTCTTAATTAGTTTGTGCTATCAAATTAGGAGAGTTAGTGTTATGATTATTACGTGACAGGGTGAAACAATTTGCATCTATACTGAAGGATCGTAAAAATCGTTTACACAAAAATAAGTTACGGTAACAAATACTTTATCTTTTGACAACAGTGTTTCGTATGTATTTGGCCTGACGATGAGTCATCAAAGACAAGCTTGTTAACTTCACCGTCTTACTGCTCATCTTTTTAAACAAAAGCTGTGCTAGTTATAGTCTTTGATGGTCGTGTTTGCACGTCGTTTTTCAGTGTCTGTAAACCCCCTGATTCCAGCCGAACAAGACAGACATTTGAAGCTTTACTCAGGTCAAGCAGATTTCATACGCAGACGATTAACTATTAACAGTTATACAACTCATCGAATTTTACGCACGATTGATATTGGTTAGTAGTTTGCGCCCTCCAAGTAACTTTTCACTTAGGAAGGCCTCATAGGAGAATCAGGGCTTATGGTGTAATGAGCCTACTGCAAGGATAAACGTTCTGTTAGTACTCACTGCAGATACCAAAGGAAATACACTGACGGACCACTGGGCCAATAGAAAAACAGTATGTGGAATGGTTGAATGAAGCTAACATTGGGTATGTTCATACCCCGCAGGTGTACCCATAGTGTGGGTCAGATGTTCGGCTCTCGACCACCGTTTTGTCACCACATTATTCAGAAAACGTGCACTACTCCGAACTTATTTATTCTCGAAACCGTTTTTGATTTGCAACATGTCACACTTCATCTGTAGCACTTCTTGGTTTTTCTGAGAGTGTTACAACCGTTTACCAGAAAGCTGTGTAAATTTGATGGTCGCATTGTGAATTGACTGTTTGCTAAGGAAATCATAACAGATAACCCCTATGTTTAGTATATTTTTACTTGTTTGAGTCAGACTCGACCATCATTGGTCACTCCACAGCCGATGGTTTGTAAGGCAATTGTAGCTGCTTTCGTGCGGTCTGCGGGCCGCGAATGACCGGAGATTCACGCACGACAATAATTTACCCATACTAGATCGACACATGCATCTTTGAAAACCAGTTGGTTTGCATGTGCTCTGGCCAATGCTGATCTCGGCCGGGTGTATGCACCCTGTTCGATGGAACCAGCGTGACCAACTGCGGAATGTTGACGTGACTCGTTTGACATTGATAAATCGAAAATGTCCGACCGGAATATCGGAAGATCTTGGAATGAAAATTAAGGACTGTTCAATAGTCCATGTTTATCAGTTTGAAACGTTTCCTGCGTATATAATGTGTTCATTTGAGATAGACTCAAGACAACGCAGAAGAATATTGCAGTGATTAATCAAATGACTCGTTAAGATGATCTTGGTATTGAGAGGTGTACCTTACTGAAAAATCCACGGTGCCACAAGTGGGAAATTTGCCCCATATTTTCCGCAATTCTTCAAAATGGGTATGGGAAATTGTTACGGTAGCCTCAACGGTTGAACGAACTGGTTTTGTGTGTGCGCGGCACCCTCTCTTCCGTTCAGTCTCTGATTATATACCAATAATTTCCTTCCTATCATTCTCATGGTGGCAGTTTTTATCGTTCACGAGGTTCACTTTCAAACCGACGCCTCATGACCGTCATCAGGCAGTGATAATCTAAATGAAGGTCGAACTTGTAACCGTTCGCCTTATGTGCCAAGGCTTTTGACTGCTTGGCCACCCGTCTTATAACGTTGCTTATGACAGAATGATCTATATGTGGTTGTCGTGTAACTCGCAACTCCTGTTGACTACATGTGCATATATGTGGTCTGTGTTGAGTAATAACATATCCACTTTTTGTTTAACCGTGTGCACATATCCCGCAACAAAACTGTCAGAGCACCTTGCCTTCGAGTTAGTTTTCATATCATTACGGTCGGTGCATTCTTTTTATTCGATGTCCAACTGCGGATTGGTATTTCTACGGGCTTACGGGACCACCCATCCTTAGAGGTTGATGTTGAAACTGCGGAAGCCTTTCCCTACTTAGGTTGCACTGAGAGTCAACCACTGTTGTGTTGTTTGTACCGTCCTGTTTTGTTGAATAATGATGGCGTCATTCATTTTTGTGACTGAGAGGAAACATCTGCAATGTGTCACTACAGGCTGCTGAATGTTAATTTTACAGAAGAATATCGGTGCAGTTGAAACCGTCTCATAAGAGGCACTCCAGTCTGTCTTTGAAAAATATATAACCAATTCAGTAGATTGTATTTTGTATCATTAGGGCGCTGATTCCCAAACTGGACATCACTCACATATCATCACCTTTTCATTCCAATCCCTTCCGAAAAGAAGCACTAGATGAGTTTCGTGCTCGTTACGGCTCTTCAGTGGTGCACAAGCTTCCCACGGCTTAAGTTCGAACTCCGGCTACGCTTTCTTGAGACAACCATGCTGACAGTTTTACCACAGAGTTAACATTAGACGTAACCGAATTATCATATGCAAACGCTCGGTCACGTTCGCTTCTGGATAGTGTTGGGGTTG
Organism: Paragonimus skrjabini miyazakii; assembly: GCA_014338405.1. Classification (NCBI taxonomy): domain Eukaryota; kingdom Metazoa; phylum Platyhelminthes; class Trematoda; order Plagiorchiida; family Troglotrematidae; genus Paragonimus; species Paragonimus skrjabini miyazakii. The sequence goes on from JTDE01003574.1 coordinate 39,253, forward strand.
TCCATTCGTTCGGAGGGAGGGCAAGCAATTTGCTTCCTAATAGCTCGGTTTGATAATCCTTCTTGAGATGGTCAGGCAACATGAACAGTACGCGTCAGCGACTGCGGTTGAGCGTTCAAGTATTCGGATTCACTCATTCTTAACTCAGAAAAGTGATTTAATGGGCTATACGCTTGCTCCATTAGAATGTGGAGCGGAGTTCCACTCTCGGCCGCGTTTCACTGGTGAGCTATTATTAGAAAGGAACTCAAGTCTAGTATCTCTTTTCGAAAGAACCGAATGAAGCACTTACGTGGCGGCGAAAGCAGCCATCAGTTTAAATGAGCCGAATCCCCATTTGCGTACAAACAATCACAACTCATGAACAAATCCAGGAAAATCATTCAACTTACTGTACTTCGACCCTGGTGAACTGGGTGCTCACTAAGTAGTATAATGTTTGTTAAATCTCTGACGGGCGTCAACCCGATTTCGGCGACACTCCAGGCATTGTCAAATGTCAGTGTGATGTTTTCAGTAGTTTTCGTTCTCTTAAAATAACCGGGAATACTTAATTGTCGGTCTGCATTTGAAACAGTGTGTATTATAAGGTGATCTTCAATGAGTCAGCGGTCTACCATCAACCCAGCCGCATTTGTTTAAATGCGCCAACCTTTTCTTTTTCCAGCTGTGGCAGGTTATCATCACGTGTTCCAGCGACGCATACGAAATCCCAAGTAGACTCATCCGACGCATGCGTTTTGCTTATGGATTGATATAATCGTGTTTACTGACACAGTGTAGTCAGTCGTAAGGTCGTTCTTAATGGCAGGCGTCATCCAACTACCACTTCTACACTGCCATGGAAGCTATAAACAACCAGTATGTACGACGTACCACTTTGCTTCTGTCGTACTTAGGATTTTGACATGATTGTGCTTAATAAGCCCGCAATAAATTTACGGTGGGACAGTTTTAATCATTCCAATAATTTACGATTTCATGTTCTGGAATGCAAAATTTGATGTATTCAGACCACACGCTGAAAAGGTTAGCTATCACTAACTCTGTTGTGCGGATCGCAATTTATGAGCGTTCCTCCAGAGACTAATGAAATTTTTATCGCTTTGTTGCTTGAAAACCGCCGGAAAAATGAATGCGAATGTTTTTCTTGGGGTAAACAGTCCAATTCGTGATTTTTGGACAGCATTTTCAATCCAATCCTTAGGGGTCGCACAGTCTATGATATGAGTAAATTTTATACTTCGGTCAAAAAAACGTAGAGATTGAAATTGAGAATGTTGTCATTGGTTGTCGGCTTTCCCGCTTATGGGCTAACTGGACTGCACTCTGCCTTATCTGTCCTTTATTGGTGAATTTACATCAGGGCCACTCGGCGATATTAGTGTTGTGAGCCAAGAACACGGATGGCGTAAAGGTTGTTTATTTAATAAACCAACACGGGTTAGGTGTTCAAACAGGACAAAAAACAAAAACACTCATCTGCATATGGCAATCGTCCCAGAAGGTCCCGGCTGCCACAGACGCTAACGCTCAGCTTCTTTGGGCAGTCAAAACTATTCAATGGCATACCGCACTGTCGTGTTCGTGTTTTTCCTGCGGTTACTTTGTCGCCCCGCTACTGAATAATGGTGGTGTGAATAGTATGGGACGATCGGTCGTCCCCATCACATTAGTAAACGATTTTGTCAGTCTGTTAGGTTAGTTTCTTTTGCGTGGGTGTCAGCTTGAACTCCTGTTAGTTGCACACCTCATATTTGATTATAGTTTTTATGTTCAAATGAACCTACCATTAGGTTCATCTCATAGGTAAGCACCAATCGAGCTTTATTCACTGATTTGAGTTAGACAGTAAGATAGCACATTCTGGTCTGAATCAGGAGTCCGTACACTTAAAAGTAGACCATACTGACTACTATTCCATCGACTTCACTTCGAGAAAAACATGTTGCACAAACTAATGTATGATAATTGATAATTAGATTGTACTGCGTTTCCTCAGGCGACTAGAACGATTCTCGGCCACAGGTTAGATCTAGGGTCGAGAGATATCACGGTCTGCATAGTTGTCTGTTTCGACAGCAACCTGTTTCATGTACCATGCGTGACCGGCTGGTTCCGTCTAACCAGATTAACTTTGCTTTTGAATCATTTGCCTATCTTTCCTAATGTACCGACGTATTACTGAATTTATCCAATTGGCCTTGACTCTCTGTCCCGTCTGTAATCAGGCCATACACAACCTTGACTGACTGACAAACACGAGACTGTGCGGAAACATTTATTCTCTCAGATGTTGGACGTAAGTCTAATTGAACATCCTCCTCCTCGTAGACAAAAGTAATGCGTCCGTGGTTAATACTCGCGTTTAACCGCAAAATTACATAAGCAGAACATGCAGTGATCGATTAGTTGTCATAAATTTTAATCCTTCTAATACAGAAAGCAGGTTGTGAACTTGGCGACATGTTTTATTCACAACGGTTCACTCACTTTTACGTCAACGCTACGATCGCTAGCATACGGATATTACTGTTAGTCTGTTCGCTATCATCGTTTGTGATAACTCGAGTAATTGGATATATTCACTTCGATGGCTGACCATTTTGCACTGGTAACAGCCACAAACTTTTTAGCTACAAAACTGAGTGTCAAATCATTTAGATTATTTCAAATCAAGGTCTACCAGTTGTCCCCCATTAAGCCTAGTTTAGGAGAGACCAAAGTTCGGGCTTCGATTGTGTTCGAACCGGTAACAAAGGCAGCATGCTCGAAAGTAGTAAACGCTGTATCAGTTGGGCAAGGAAATCACGTGGGGAGCTCAGTAATTCAACACTTAGATAGAACCCGATTTAAAATACACCAAAGGTTCCAATGTCCCGGAAGCTTGAAGTAATCAAATTATGAGATGCAATGCTCATGGTGTGATAGGTGGTCAAGTCGAAGACACCATAATTCCAACGCAACAGAATATCTGAAAACGGTTACGGGATTTCACCAAAGCCTACATCGGATGAATAAAAAACAACAAGGGTTTAAATTAGGCGAAGTCAGCCAAATTGGCGAGAAGTAACGGGGAAATATCAACAACGGGAAACGTCGGTGAATGCACAGAACTGGGCGAAAGTGCATAAGACGTTTAAATGAAAGTCTCGTTGTGTTGTAAGTTGAAATGAGCAGCGTGGGAACATGCGAACTGGACAGTAAACGTGTTGCTTTAGTAAACAAATTTGTGCAGGAGTATCACCATTCTGAACCTTTCTATGTTTTAGAGAATATTATGAAGTTATGCCCATACACGGTCACTCCTTTTTGACTCTCCAGAGTGTGTTGCATGAGACGTCTGAAAGTGTCTAGAGCTTCGAAAGCACCAAACGTCTCCCTGAGGAATTTGTATTGTTGTCCGTTCACACAAAAAGCGAGTTTTACCCTGTCATTCTGTGTCATCGGTAATTGCCAGTAGCCGAAACACATGTGTATGGGGAATATTGTCTCGGGTTCGTATAGGTGTTATAAAACTTACATGTGTGGCATCGACAGCGCGTCTTCGATTGCCACTTGCTTCGGCACTCTGAATATGATAGAAAACCGGTAGATTTCATCTACTTTTCTAGACAACAGTATTGAAGGCGGAAACGGGCCGCTTGTATGTCAAAAGGAATACCCTTCTTCAGCGTCTCCGTTAACTCCATTCAATACTGGAGCCAACGTGAATGCTATCTGCCTGCATGTTGGTCTGTATTCCTCATCTGTCTGTAGATCTGTCAAATGTTTAGCCCATCTACAAACTCCCTTCTGACCTTCTGTATTAATGAGTAAATGAGTGACTTCATCCGAGCATTGCTTACTGGCTCGAAAAAAACATACCAGTAGGAATTTCGCATAAATCCTACTCATCCGGTTTCACCTTTTGGCTTTTTCGTAATAGACTTTCATAATATCACCAGTGACGTAGCCAGCTTTTCTCTATATCTGTCTTTCCCTTCAACTGTCACAGCGGATTGACACCAAATATCGTTTCTTTCTGGTCGTCACTTATTAGCATTGTGTGAAGATGCATAACACCACCTAATTAAATTTCAAAAGTCTGAGTTCCCAATACGTGTAACATTGTTCGTCCGACAGTGATTACGCTCCAGTTACCCCCGTTAACGGTCACTCCATCTACTTTGTGTGAAACGGACACTCCATCCTTCGTATCTACTACTGTGATCGTTTGTTCTCCGTTAGTTAGCATTTTTACTCATGCAGCAAACCCATGGCTACCCACGGCGAAGCAAGAAAAACATGTTAGAACATTGGCGGGCACAATGACCCACCCGGTTGCAATCAAAGCATGGAATACGGTGGATTCGTTCACATGCCCATCTTGTCTGTAGTCATCACGGTTCCCTGTTTATCTTCAAACTTTCCGCTGCCCCCGTCGGATGCTCAATTATCATTTAGAGACTACTAACGTCTAGCCTTCCGATTTCCGTCTTTATGGGTAAACGCTGTAAACTTTCGATCAACTGGCCAATAGTTTTGGACCCACAAGACTCAGTCATCCGTACCATCTACGATTCTGGTAACAAATTCAGAATGGACCACATTCTCAACAATCTCTCCTTCATTTTCTCGTCCACTCTTGGCAAACCCAACACCAACTTCCGTATTGGTGGTAATACTGGGCTATGGATTCTTGAACGTCGTAAAACCTGGCACCAAAAACCGTGTGCATTGCTTACTGTTGGTCTTGTTACTCAGTAACCTCCTCGATCAGTGCGACCCGCGTATACTGATACGAGGCTGTTGCATTTGTCTATTTACTGAAGGCAGAGACAGCCTTCACTCGTCTGGCGAGCAGTGTCCGCAGTGCTGTCAGACCGTTACACGCTGCAATCGCCAGTCTTCCACGTCCACATCTGCGAACTGGTTCGGCCCCGGTGGCTTCATTGTTGCTTTCACGTCATGATACCAAGGCAGCAGAAAGTAGCTCAACAAAACCAGAGATTCATCGTCCAATGCACACCGTTCGTGCGCTCTCGTTTATGAACTAGCATTTCAACTTACAACACAACGAGACTTTCATTTAAACGTCTTATGCACTTTCGCCCAGTTCTGTGCATTCACCGACGTTTCCCGTTGTTGATATTTCCCCGTTACTTCTCGCCAATTTGGCTGACTTCACCTAATTTAAACCCGTGTTGTTTTTTATTCATCCGATGTAGGCTTTGGTGAAATCCCGTAACCGTTTTCAGATATTCTGTTGCGTTGGAATTATGGTGTCTTCGACTTGGTCACCAACGATCCCATAAAGTGTTCATGCAGCCGGTGTAATTTTAGTACTAGAAAGTGCCATATCGGTCGCTGTACAGTTGCATGCTCAGGACTGGTTGATATAAAGATTCAATCGCTATCGGTACAGCTCTTACTCATCGGAACTTCTTCAACTCCATAATCAAAATATCGTTTGAGGTCCTTTATCGGAATGATCGGTTACGATTCACATTCCAAAACCATCAAATTTCAAAAACATTTCCACTCTTCTAGCTGCTGAGGAAGAATTTGAAAACTCTGTTTGAAGCTGCTACTAATCGATTGTGCTTATGATCCACAAACTAAATGAGCCGTTCACAGTGCCGATTAATGGAAATGACATCGAAATCAATGCATTCCCTTCACAACGGTCAGGGACATTAGAGTGTGCCAACCCGACAATGACGAAAGCAAAGGGAAATTATTCCACCACTGCAAAAGAATGCTTTGGGTTTACCTGGGCGCCAGAAGAATGGAGAACTATCTTCCGGAAGCGGATCAAAAGCCATTCCTCTGGCTGAAGGCGGCGAAGAATTCACGCTGGTGACTGGTGTACTGGGCACTTCAACTACTAAGGTGTAACTTTAGCATCAATGGTCAATTCCAGAAACAAGGAGTTAATTAATCCAGCGTCGCTACGACTATAAAGTTTAGCTTTCATACTCGTAAACGGAACGCTAATTGTCGACGAAGAAACTTCGATCAATCAAGAGGCAACATCCTTGCGTACGTGAAGTATACGCATATCTAGTAACAGGAACCAAACCCAAGAGATTATCTTCGGAGGTCGAAAAGCTGCCACACTTTTGGGGGTGATTACGTCGTTGGTGTGGCGAGGTGCATAGTGGGCAGCAATCACGAAGATTACCATTTATTCCAACTGACCCGATAAAACACTTGATTCGACTCGCACATGCTGACGTTTACATGGGGGCAACAGCACGTGTTCAATTTACTGTGGCGAAGTGTATTTTCGCCCGAGATACGAAAAAGTGGCATCGACTTTATTCGGACATGCCTCAACTGACAAGAGAATTGAAAAACAATGCCCATCATACTGCTGATGAAAAATGTTGTAATACACCACGCAGCGCACACATACAAGTATTTTTGTTCCATTTCTATCAAGTAGATATGAAATTGTCATATAGTTTTAACGATCAACCATTTCATGCGATGAGGGTGAATTCATTCCCACGGCACATCAAACGATTAGAAAGGCTGCATGCGGTCTTAGGAACCGCATTCTGGTCTGTTTTGGAGTACCGAAGAGAGTCATCACTTATTTTTTGGGAACAATTTCATGTGCTGAAGAACTGGAGGAGTTAGCACTTACGTGCATCTCCGTACCATCCACAGATCGATGGAACGGCTCATCCGCACAACCAGGCAATAGCAGAACAGTACAGGCAATAGCTGAAGAGAAGGACTACCTAGGGTATTATGTGGATATCGCACGATGAGGCATCCAACAATTCAGATCTCCTCATTTGAGCTTATATAATTTGAGCATCTCGAAATTCTGTTGGGTGCCCGTGTATTCGGAGACAGGGAAAGACAAGTATCATCACAAGAACGGCACATGGTACATCATTTGGACTGATGGAAGAAACAGCGCCAAATAAAAGAACTTACGACTTGAGGCGCGCCACAAGATCAGAGATCAAGTAAGTGTAGGAGTCTATGGTCGACCAGAAGCATCACGTTCAGGTACAGGCAGGTTTGAAAAACTATGGAATGAACCATTTACTTTCACAAGTAACAGGAACACAAGCAGTAGCATTCATCGAGGTCCTCATGGGTCACGGATCAAAGGCGAACACTTGGCACAATCGGAATTAGTTCATTGAAGAAGGGACGAGTGTGATGGACGACTAGGTCGTACAGGCTTTTATTCGTACCCTGATGGAACCGCGGAATTTCATCAACATAAATAAACAACACACAAGATGAGCGTAACTGACGAGAAGTAACAGGTGAAAATCCGCAGTAGAAAACGTAAGGCAAACGAACAGAACCAGGCAGAAATGCGCATGGACTTTAAACGAAAACCGTATTGGGTTTTGAGCTGGAATTCCCGTTCATGCATGTGTACTCACGAGCGGCATGGGAACCTGAGAACTGAACAGTAATAACCTTGCTCGGTTAAACGACAAGAACACATAGGAAGCGTTCCACTGAGACCCATACTACCTATGGTCAACTCGCCATGCCATCGTATTGTTCGATGATTATTTGAGAAGCTTGAAACTGCATGATGTGGACTCAGCACTTTTGTTATCAATTCCAATCGTCCACTTTGTCCCGGATATTAATGTCAGCTAGAGGGCAATGTCATCTTTCGATCTCCACCCATCGTTTGCAAATGACGCCATTGGTGAAGTGATTAATACTATTCGTGATTTTGTAACTGCACATAGATTCCAGCTTAGAATTTCTCCATACGATCTAACCAAATTACTTTGTTTTTGTCTTCTTATGGTGTACTTTTTGTTCGGCAGAGTTTACTATCGTCAAGTAAATGGCGTCATCATGGGCAGCCTACTTGGTCCCATGCTAGCAGATATATGCATAGCCTGTTTACAGCAACAGTCGTTATATGAAATGCAAGTCCCGTTTTACAAAAGGCATGCAGACGATATATTTCTTGTTACTGCACTCAAAAATGAGATGATTCCATTACGGTTTTAAGTTGAATCCCCTATGTGGATATATAAAAAGCGTTTCTGAAACTGAGATTGACTAACAGATGGCTTCCCTGGATGTCCTTTTGAATGGAGGAGCTGACGATTCAGTAACTAGGAGTACACACGACAAAAGTGCCTGGTCAGTATCTTCATTTGAAGAGCTTCATACCCGTGTCTTACAAACGAGGATTTGTACGCAGTGTTAAGTAAAATGTGGCGAATTGTTGCATCTGATGGGTTACAGAGTAACCAGCAACTATAACAGGCGATACTGTTAGATATTGGTTACCCTCCAAGTCTTATTGATAAATACGTTAAACCGGTCGGTTCAAAAACGGTTATAATAACCGTACCAGTAAAAGGTATTTATATTTATTTGCCTTTTCGAGGGGATAAGACTTCTTGTCTTGTCAGACGCAAACTCACGTCAGCTGTTAGGCGCACGTGTAGGTCCGCAAAACTCGTGCTTATTGATGAGACCACGTGGATACCGTCGACTTCAAGCAAGGGCCAAATAATGTTGATCGCTAAATCTAAAGTGAACTCTGGTTCTTCATGTAGTTGCGGAAACAGATACGTTGGCTGTGCATCAATGCAACTAGGAACGCGCGTCAGGGAGCTCAACCAGTAGTGGTTGGCTGATTCAACAAGCGGGACTTCGTGCAATAATACTGCTTGACACCTGAAGGAATCTACACACAGCAACTTCAACTACGGCCTTCTAAATAATGTACCGTCCTAGTTTCCTTAGCTTTTGCGCCCCCTTTTCCAAATAATGGTACAGTTTGAAATTTGCAGAATCTGTAACAAGTCGTCCGGCAAATCCTGTTATGTGTGCAGAAAGATATGGTCATCTTCCTTGTCTTGCACCGATAGTTCGTTTCTTTTTCTGTACCATGTTTCACTACGTTCTGCGTTTATTTATTCCTAAACCAAGTATTAACCTGTGAGTTTAGTTTGGCCTTTTGCCCTTCTAATTTCCAGTACCTACTTCACTGTGACCACAAATTTTCAACATTTAAACTTTTATCCATATAGTTTAAGATTTCCACATCAACGGTAACGTTGATAGCAATGACGGCGTCGTGCCACTTTATTCAATACGCCACTGGAAACCGTATTGCCTTTGTTGCTATATCCGCCGGCTATAAACGGCTCGTACCGTTGTCACTGTTGTAACCGATGCGAAGCGTACGAAGTGTTTTTTGTACAATACACCTTACATTCTACTGCCTCATTCTGTCCCTTTCATTTGGAGGAGTCATTGTTTGTGAAACAAAAACTTCTCTTAAAAAGAGGGTCGATGAAGCGGTTAATCACGCGACGTGGCCACACGCACTGCTTTTTCGGGGACCTGGATATCTCTCATGAGTTACCATCGACTAACTTGTTGTGTTATTCCAAACTGACGGTTTACCAATGAATTGAATAGCAAGAAACATTCGAAACAACCTGATCGCTACCTCAATTGTCAGGATTGATCAAAATCTGAAGTGATATTTTCATTCCTATGACATCGTCTACTGTTCATCGTATGCATCAGAACGTCGTAAAATGAATAATATTGTGATTGTCTTCGGAATACTGTTACTTTACTCATTAACTACTATAATACAACTGATGCATGAGTCTGTAAACATTTTTGTCGATCGATCACATCGCGGTTTTTCAAATGACCTGCGATATGTTTAACCATTCAAAAACACATCAAAAATCCTGTTTTCATCAGGACTACGCCTTCACATTTGACTATGCTGATTTATGACGGGTTTATTGACGTGAAATTTTCTGGCACGCAGACATTCTGACAGTTGATCCTCATCAACAGTGGTGCATTCACGACTGTCACGAGTACGAATAACCTTGTTCTAGAACAAAAAAGAAACTTAAGCCGTGATATATAACTCACTGTTTAAACTCAAACACTCATCATCACGTTTCTACAGCTTGACAATAAACAAATGAGTTACAACTGATGAATGACAGCTTCCTTGCGGGGTTTAGTGCCTCAGTCTCATCATTTGTACTTTTTTCATTGACGATCCAGAAACGCAAATGTGCAAAGTGAGGGAGGAGAATAGTAAAAGTAGGACATTTTAAGTGCTATCATGCTGGTGACTGATAAGCGATAATGTAAACGGATGAACAAACACAATTGCAATTCCCCAAAACACGCTAAAAGTACACGACTTTTGAATGGATAACCACAAAACGGTGTATTATAGTCACTTCGTTTCATAGTCGTCGATCGTTTGGCGATTTGCTTCATTCGAATAATTGTGAACTTCTTGTAGTATTTTCGTTTCACTATCACAAAACAGAAACAGGCATGAATTCGGTTATTCGTTATTTCCAACATATTTGCTAGAATGTTACATAGGAAGCATTATTATAGACTAATATGAATACGCTTTCAGAAGACAAATACTAAATTCGAGCAGTGCATTTTCTTACCACGGCGAGGGCTGGAACTCCGACTACGTTTATTTTTGAGACAACCATGATGATCACCGCATCATCGGTCTCACATTAGGCTTAACTGAACCATCTCCTGCAAACACCCAGCCCCGTTTGTCATTGCGTCAAGCTCAGATTCCCTAACCGTCAGGAAAGGAGAACAGGTTAGGTCTTGTTAAATTCAATCGATGACCTCACGATTGGGACCCCGGTTTAAGTGTTTCCATTTCGACTAACTACTTCGCCAGTACGTCACAATTTATCTTGTAAATTGTGCGCTGTGCTCATTTACAGCAATGAAGTCAGCGTTAACGTAATAACTGGCTGCATTCTTCCAGGTTAGCCTATCACGCTAATCGAAGCCAAATGACGCATGCACAATTACGTTATCACCAACGGACTACGTGTGATTATGGTAAACGTTGTCAACCAGAAGCAGCAAGAGAGGGAGGAAGGTGAAGTGTTACCCACATCAGACACAACCGAATTGTCATACCTAAACGTTCAACTATGAGTTACACCTACCTTTCTCTACGCCGTCCATGTTCACATTAATTATCAAAGACCTATTGTATGTCAAGTGCTTGAGCTTTGGACAATGACAAACCTGTGGAACTGACCTCAGGCTATTGCTGAAAACCTAAAATCTTAGCATCGGAACAGAAAAAAAGGTTAAATGATCGTATGAAAGTTGCGTGATAGCACAGTACATGGCCATAAGTGATGTGCACTTATTAAGAATTTGTAAAACTGAAGCTTTCGGTTTACAATGTCTACTTATTATTAATTAGTAAACAGCTACTCGATGTGAACTTGTGAGGACGTTTAGTTCACCCCGCAATAATGGTTGCTCGGCCCACCAGATCTCCTGATTCTAATCACGTAGAATACTTGTGGGATCCTCTTAATCACAAGATTCGCAGGAGTATGAGGCTGCTACTTAGCAAACGTGGATCATCTCAGTACTAATCACAATTTCTTTTGGATAGTTTTGTTTAGATGTTGTTCAACTGTGTGCGGTCCTTAGAGTGCGGTGTCCAGCTAGGGGATCTGTAAAGAATGTGTAGACAGACACAAAGTCCATTATGAGAATCTCTATCTACATACAGCAAACGTCGTCTATACGGTAGGTAGTGAAGCATTCAAGCCTGTAAGTGAGCATGTGGAGCTTATCAAAGGTCACGGTCTTGTTTGCATCCGGCGCACACACGCGAATGCCAACTGTTCGAGTCGTTGTTTGGTAAAAGAGTGCTTATAGCCAGACACATTATCACCGGTCAAGCCGACTGGGCGTACTGGAATTTGATGCAGGTTTTTCCAAGCTATGGTGTAAATCTATTGTGTCCAGTTAGGAACCGTTGCTATAACAGACCGAACGGAACAAATTTCGTTTGATATTATTCCTTAAAAGAATTATTCCAAGTGTTTATCATTTGGAATTGTACGCTCCAACTTTCAGAATTGGCATGCCATTTAAACAAGGAGAACTTAAAGTTTATAGACAGTCTTGATTTAATCTTTCTCTTTTAAAATCGAGTGGGTGATTGTTTTGTAAGACATTGTCTTAGCAGGATCTGGTAGAGATGGATCCTTAAAATGTGTGAACATTTAAGGATTCACAGTTTGGGAAGTCTATGTTACACTAGATCAGGAATGTATGAGACGTCTAGATCCATTTAGTGCATTAGGCAACAACCTACTCACTTGGTCTTGACTATTTGATTAGATAGCAGATTTCGAGGACAGTCGATTGTGAAAAACCGAGTTTTCTTGTAATCCTGCCAGTATGGCACACTACTTATCTACAATACTAATAGGTAGTCAACTGTTGTTATTGTGCGTTATCACTTTGACACTGTCCACTGACTACAAGGTATAAGCAATCTTTCGCTCACTATCTCCATTAGCTGCTGGTTAGCATTGAAAGGTAAAGTTGTATTCGTCTTCTCTTCGTTCGTTAACGCAACTTTGCGAAAGGACGCGGTACGAGATCTAGTTATCGAGTGTTAGCATATAGCCTCGTTCGGTCCAGAAGCTTCTACATCCATGGTTCTTCAGTATAGTGGCTGAATTCTGCAAGGTTGACCATCACTGACCGGTAAGGAAGCTAAACTGTTGATTTTAAACCGTCAGATTAAAATTAATCTTAAAGAAAAACTGGTTAATTCAATATGGTTTTATGTTCTTGCGCGTTGCATGACTGTTCACCCGTGCCCCAGTAGACGTTCGTCCAAAAACGTCTTGGGATACCAGAGAAGGTGTGAATTTTCCGAAAGAACACATCAGATAAGTTTGAAAATCAACGGTATACGTATGTATGTATTTGTAAACCTGTACTGCAAATGAACAGAGACCGAACTTAACGGATTTTCATAAGTTTGCGCATAACGTGTATGTAAACTAGGCAGAACTGATTTAACAAAAGTGTCATTTTTCATTACTTGTGTCGAAGGATATTGAGAACATCAACGCAGTCCTACTAGGTACACTAAAAAACGGAAGCTCATCACAATCGTCATAATGCACGTGAATCTACCTGTCTTCCAACAAAACTGCAATCTGAACAATTTTTTGGCCTTACGTCTGTAAGAGTTTACGACTGTACTTTAAAATTCGCTCATGCCCTAGTTATTCACTTCGATACTCAATGTTGCGCAGCCCTTCATGAAAAGCTAAACTGAAACCTGTGTTCCGATTGACATTTATTCCCACTGGAAGTAAATTGCATTCACGTAATTGCTTGTGAAACTTGTAGATTACCTACCACGGCCATTCCCATTGATTCGTTGTCTGTTTCTAGGTCACATTGAAAAATCGATATTATCATGTTTTGTCGGAAGATACTAACCAGCAAATTACAGTTGCCGAACATATTTCCATTCAGCTTGTTTCACCCTTCTCGGCTAGGCTATTTTAGGGTGACAGTTTTGAACGATCGATGTGGATTGAAAGAGAGCGTCCTAGTGTACAATCCTCAGTAATTTTTAGCAACAAAATGGAGAACTGGACGTTGATTTCAACCAGAATTCGGAGAATGCGACGCCGGAAGCTGGAATCTTATATACAAACGTATAGCAACCAAATTTTTGTAAGTTTGGATTGTTAAAACAAATTCGTTGCCCACTAAATCATTTCGAATTAGCTGCGTAATATAAACTGGCGGGACGTTCCAAAACTGTGAAAATTTATAAATAGAACTTTTTAATCTAATTACGCGAGTCTACAGCTAACTTAAATGAATGCCTACGACGACCATTTTCCCATGTTAAATTTTGGTTACAACACACCTGAGGTGATTGAAACGTTGAGTATTACAGCTTGCTCGTAACGTTGTGTTCTTCTCAGTCCATTCACTAAAAACACTTGGTATTTGGTGCTGTGTCAAACGTTAAATTAGTTGAAGCATGCTTAGTTTGTTTGTAGAAATTCGATCCAAAATTCGTCTTCATTTTTGGCTTTTTGTTGAGAAAAGCTGTTTGAAAGCTGCATACAGGGAATTCGTTTTTTGTCTTTTCATAACTATCATTATGTGCTTATTAAAAGTTTCCTTCACGGTACTGTCTGACACACAATAGTACCATATACGTTCTAATCATTCTGACCTTCTCTGATGTTTTCTCGGACATGAAAGTTAGTCCTAATAACTCGACCATCGGAATCAGCGGTATTGGAATTGTAGATTACATATTATCCGATATATTATCCTAAATCGCCAGGAGCGAGCTAACAGTTAACAGAATGTGATACAGGAAAATCGAAACAATTCATACGGGTTGGAAAATACCCTACGGATTATTATCTGCTGATTTTGTTCCCGCTGGACTGTACGACATCTGTCCGCATGCAA
>JTDE01003575.1:10374-30041 GCA_014338405.1 Paragonimus skrjabini miyazakii
ACGGTGTAGGCGTCTTGATGTTGTATGTTTGAACGTAGACGTGGCTTTTTTTAGCGGTTAGGTCCCCTATCCTCTCCCTTTTTTCTTCTCTCTTCCTAAACAGTGTTTGTTTCTTCTTCTTCATGGCTGTGTTACAGTAAGGCATCAATGTGAACCACTGATGTATTGCTGTCTATGATGATGATGTTGCTTGTCGACTCATCATTTGCAATTGAACATTGGAATAAATAGTGAAAGAGGAGTCATTTGCTAACTTGAACTGTCAGTGATACTACAGTTTTGATCGTAGTCAGTGTAAATCCACCCGTCGTTGACTGTGGAACAAATGGAGTTTGATGGAAACTCTCGAGAATAACACTGTTCCTCTTCCCGCCGTATGATTCTGGTTATCTTAGCTTGTGTACTTTATCGTACATACAGTTCACACCACGGTATCACTGTCTTTCAGTATGAAAACTGTTTGAAGAAGTTCTCCATGCAAAACAACACAGAACTACTTCAGTACCTTGCGCGAGCCTATTTCAAAGCTGGCCAACTAAAGGTCTGCAAGACAATGTTGATGAAGGTAAGTGTTTCTTTTGTAATGTTAGCCTATACTTTCATTCTTTCTTTCGACTTCGCGACTCACGTTGTGCCGCACTATCCCGCTTAGTAACTTTTTGTTGCTGTAATCTGTTCTCGTGCTTTTTGCACTGCTTGAGATCCTTATATAACAACAATATGGGCCGCCTGCCCTGCAGATCACTTGTATCCATTCATTGCGGTAGGACGCATTCCATACAAGATCGATCTGGTCATTCACTTTGATCACCGTGGTTTACATGTCTTCAGCAGAAAGCAAGACAGTGTCATTCACATACTCCATATCGATCAACTTAGTCGCAGGATGAAACTCAATTTAATCATCGCCACGTACGCATCTCCGCCCCGTATGATATGTTAGGTGCATTTGACACTTCTGTACAATGGTCTATGTGTATGGACGAGGCCATCTTTCATCTGAATGAGCTACTATAGAAGCCGTATTGTTGGAATCCTGAACCATTTACTTCTGTTCTAATTCGGTTTAACTTAAAGGTCACAGCTTTCTTTAAGATTATTGAGGTAGGACCTGAAAGAGGAACTGAAGGATGACCTGTGTGTTATCAAGCCCGCGGATTGTCGTTGTCCTGCACTCCTCCGCGCCACATTACCAGGTAAACAATTTAATACTTATGAGTAGTGTGGCTTAGTTTGAGAGATCAAGCATTCTACTGAAGTCGAGCCGCCAACTGGAGCTGCATACCGTCGTATTCCACCAACTAAGCTACGAAGTCACGTCTGGAGCATAGTAATTAGTACTATGGCTTAGATGCTTATCAAGGGCGTAAATAGGTTAGGTTATCAACTGTTTGAGAAATGCGACTAGAATTGATTTTCCCTCAGTAATTTTGGTGGACTACATTTGACAGTGGGTGGGGTGGATACACTGGTATAAACATGCGATTTTCAACCCCTCACTCTTGTTGCATACCTCGGCTGTTAGGGTGTAAGAGGTTTTTGTAGTCGCTTTGAATTCAGTTCAACCCAAGGTCCTACACAATGGAACCTGTTCCAAATAATTGGTCATTTTTTGAAGTTGCGCATTTGTGAACAACGATAAAACTTCACAAAATTCTCAATTTTAGGGCATTTATTCCGCAAACAGATTGTACACACTCGAACTATCCTACAAACATTCTGGCCGTTCATTTGGAATACGTTCTTCCTTTGCTAAGTACATATTTACTGCTTTATCTTCTGCTGCCATGTAATTTATTTAATGTCCGTCAAATTGTACGTATTATTCTTTCTCACATGCTTCCTCGGTGGTTGCATTCAACTGGATTGAAGTGTCAACTATTTTCTAAGACACAAAGTTTTTCATTAAGCAGTTTCCACCTCTGCCCATGGGCGAAGTACACACATCTGTTTTGGCGTAAACAAATTTCTTTACATTGTCACTAAGTATTTCCATATCTTTAATTTGACCGTATGATAATGTTAGTCTCAGCGAGTAGACAAACCAACCATATCCTGTCCTCTATTGTTAAACGCATGAAACTCAACAGTGGCGTTTTTCCCCTACTCTGTGCTCCTCACCGATCACCTGATGATAGTCGAACGTCCAGGTCATCATTTAACTATGGTGCCCCCGTCGCCGACTTAGGGTTTAGATAGCGAAGAGTTTTGTTGTTTCACAATCAGGCTGTCACCAGTCACTTTGTCTGAATCGAATGCCCAAGGCATTGACTACCATACCATGATCACTGTAATGTGTTAGCGCTAGCTTGTAGTTTAGAAGTCGTGCAACCGCACCAGTCGAACGGTAATTTTCGGGCGCATGCTACACCGCTTAGTCATAGTACCACTAACTGTCAGGTTACGCACTCGAATACTACTTGCTTATTCTATTCTCTCTCGGTTCAGATCGCCTGACAGTGCATTCCACCCACGTATCATCTGAAGTGTCGCATGATAGCAACTGCCCTGTTGTATAATGACTGAAAACCCGATTTACGCATGTAACTGTTACTCTTGCGTTTTCTATCTTCCAGGCTCTGCATGTGAAACCTTGGGATCCATTGCTTACTTTCAATCTAGCTTTGGTCAGAAAGCGCCTAGCGGTCACATTACTACAGGACGAAACGAGCAGTTTTTCATCTGTATGCGAAGCGATAAGAGACTTGAATATGGCTAGATGGTTAGTCTTTCTTATTTTTATATGTTCGGCTCGCCTTTTCTAATTTTATTCTTTCACAACACTACTTGAAATTTCTTTTGTTCTTCACTTTCCACCTTTAGTTCCTTCGATCATTTGTCGAAATTAACTGAAGTGTTAAATCAGTCAATGGCAGCTGATGAAGCCCGTGCCTGTCAAGATTTGCTCAGTCAGGCCAAATACCATTTGGATCGCGCCAAATCACGAGAAGAACAAGAGCGCATTGTTCGTAAAAAGCAGGTGAGTGTAGATTGTACGAAATTTTCATTTCGATTAATTATTGTCAAGAAACGCTTTTCAAACTAAACGCAAAGTTTTTGTTGGGGTGAATTTATTTGGGTGTATGCACTGAAATGTTTTTCTTCATGACCGTCGGTATTTCTAACGAATGATCCAACCAATTATTCTTTGCCCGAAACACGATCGGAAGGCAGGAGAGACAAGAGGTTTCATTTTTCAATAACACATTAACCCCAATCTCAGAATTGATGAAACACCACTCTAACTACAACTCTAATTACATACGACGGTGATATTCTGTCACCTGGAAGCATGAAGTTTTCTAAACGAACATGATGTCCATATTTTTATGAACGGTGTGAATTATGAAAAAGACACTCCAGTTGTTCATCCTGCAATACACTAAGCACTGTGTGTAACTGGCTGGCTTTACTATCCCAGTAGAATGCGGTCTCAGGCCTAGGATTGTATGTTAGTCACATCCTACTCCTCGGATTTCTCTATTTGGTTCTTTATTAGAAGTAGCATATACCCATTTAGTTGGGATTTTTTGGTTGGAAACGACCGCTAACCAGACATGAACAGGTTTGTGTAGTACTTGCGAATTACATGTGAATACCATAGAATTAGTTACAGACTTCCCTATTTCTATGTTTGCTTGTTTCTTTCTTTGTTGCTACACACGCACACATGATGTTCTGTCAGAATCAGTTTGCAGCGTGCCTTGATCTTGGAAATGGCATTAGCGCCTCAGGTTTTCTATTGTTGACGATAATGAGGAAATGGACGATATAACAACACCTGAGGGGCGTATCAAATATATGAGTATAGGAATCTAAATCTTCGTACAAGTGCTATTCCATTGTAAACTGATACGGTTACATTGCGTTCGGCCGTCGTATCGACTTGTGAACGTATACGTAGCTTTATAGTAGATCATACTGCGCTGAACTACCAAACAGGAGGTATGAGTATTCCAACTCTCGGCGGAATACCTCAACGCGGCGGTGAGGTACGTCAAAAAGCACACAGCAAACGGATCGTCGACTTCTCTATCCTGTTACCACCGTTAGAAACCTACCAGTTCACATTCGAATTGAAGTCCAGATCTTCACAAGTAAAAACGTGCGTTGCCTGGCTTTTGTTCGATTTGGTGATTAGCAATCGCCAAACAAGTCACAGTTTCTCACCGACTTCATTTCCCGATTGCAATTTGTGCGGTGGTATTGCGTTTGTCCTATTTTTGTTTGTCTGGTCGTATGTTTGTCATTTGTCTAACCGTTCACTAATTCTCCTATGGTCTTATGGTTCTGCAGGAGGATGAACGAGAAGCACAGCGCAAGCGTCAATTGGAGCTTCAACAACAGGCCGAGCAAATGCGACTTGAGCGCGAACGGCGTCTGGAAGAGGAACGTTGCCGATTTTTGGAAAAAGCAAAACAGATTGTGATCGAACCTGTCGTGGAGGTGAGCCGCTTTTGACAAACCGTGAATGAATTCTGATTTTGTTTAATTTTACGGAGCTGACAAAATTTTTTCTGTTACATACAGAATTGCTGAGGACCCTGGGCGTTTCATAAAATTTCACGTCTCAGGGATTATTTCCTTGCTTGCAATATTTCTAGGTTCTCCGTCATATATATAATATTTCATTTTTGCGGTATTTGTGTTGCAACTTCCTACCGTCCTTTTGTTTTTCTGTTAATATGAAAGATGAGTCCCGGGTGTGTCCATGATTTTTGACGAGAAACCTTCGTAGATTACTAGCTAAGGGTTTCAGGTTGATCACTTACGAACGTTGACTTTACATCAGTAGCCATCTGACGAGCAAGAGTGGTGTGTTCGTGATTTCCGAATATGTTGGTGATCATTATTGAATTTTATTCGTAATCGCCCATCTATTCATCTAGACTCCATTTGTGACATCGTATGTGACCTAAGCCTCCGTCACAACCCTCATTAATTCTAGTGAGATTCAGCGATAAGTCTGAACCGTGAACTGTTGCACAGGAGAGAACAGTTGGGTAACAGAAGAGATCCTCAAGCTTTGATGTTGACGGACTCGCTTGACGTCGACAAAATAACCAGCTTATGTTTCACAGGTTGGCCGATGGTTACGTTCACCGCGGAGCAGATAAACAATCAACTCTCCCGTTACTGCTGATAGTGTTTTACTTCCGCGTGCAAGTTATTTATCGGTTTCCTCGAGATTGATGTTATGCAATCAAGGTAAACCTGTTAGTTTCATAGATAATACACGCACATTACCAGACCACGGTCTGAAGAGAGCGAGAGTATGGACGGGTCCTGTATAAACACAAAAGACACGCGATCTTGTTGTTCTCTCCGTTTCTCCCCATGTTTTTAACTGGATTTGCCGTGTATTACTCGTGGTGCACGAGATGCAGCAACCTTTTTTCACAGTGTTAAGCAACTTGTCTTGCTGAAAAGTCTAGGCTGTTGTGTTTTTGCTTGCCTTTGTTGTAGTGGCTTAGAAATCGTCGCATATCACTGATCCTCGTAATGTTTCTCTGTCTTCGTACCCACTTACTTGCTTCAGGAACGCAAAGGGCGTCGTGGCGGTGGCGGTGGAGGTCGAAAGCGTGACGACTTCATTGCATCTGATGATGAAAGTAGTGGCAGTCCTGCCGAACGTGGGAATGAGCAGGGTGATGGCACTGAGGGCTCTCATGTGCGATCTAAACATGGGAAACGACGTAATTCTGATAATCGCCATGGAGCGCTTAAAAAGTTACGTGCTGGTAACTCCAAGGACGATGGTTTGACAGCCAAACAACGCATGCGTGTGGTTAGCAAAGCAATCGTGTCTGATTCCAGCGATAGCAGCAGTGGTGATGATGGCGATCAGGACGAAGATGCACGAGTTGCTGCCTTGGCGCGGAAGATCCTGTCTTCAGATGAGGATGTGGATCCTGGTCAACATGTCGAACAACCTGCGCGTCATCGAAAAGTTTCATCATCCTCTGGTATTTCTGACCATGAGTTGCCTACGCATAAGTCTCGGAACAAACGCACGAGCCATCGTTCATTGAGTGGTCGTTCCCGGGGACACAAACGTCGATCACTTTCGTCCGATGAAGAGAAGGAAACGGCTCAGGAGGAAACTAGCAGTGATGAAGATTCTGGAGCTCCTGTTCGGCACCCACCCACCAAAACAGGGAAACGACCCAAGAACGATTCACGTCCCAAACGAATTGAGGCGGAATCTTCCAGTCAACAGGATGAAGCAGATGAAGACTCCGACGTTGGGCTTGCCGGTCTAACAAAACGCAAGCGAATGGTTGCCACTAGTGATAGTGATGAAGCTGATGTTCCCAGCCAGCCTAGCAGACGAGCCAACTTGTCATCTGAGGAAGAGAGAGAGGAGAATAATGACTTTCAGCGTACCTCAGATCAGCATCAGATGGCGGATGCAGATTCTTCGTCGGCTTTGTCAGAAGACGAGAACAGCTCTTGAAGTCATTTTCACTCCATTGTATCATAAACCACCATCATTCTCTCATGTTTCCTGTTCTTATTTAATCTTCTGCCGTTCAACAAATTAAATTATGTCAAAATTCAATCTCATATTACCCTGCCTTATTCCGCAGACATTATCAACTAGTGGTCAATTATCTGGACAATTGTTGGTAGATACGCACGTACTTAGTATGTAAGCGATTCAGTTTATGTCAGCTGTCATATTTTTAGCATTGTAAAAGAAAGTAGCCTTAGTGTTTGTAGGTTGTGTAATGCTTGCCTAGATAAACACCTCCCCTCATCCCTTGACTGTCCGTTCACTATCTATTCTAGGACTCTACTTAATCAAACCTTTTGTTATTCAGTTCAGTCAAATCCTTTATCTAAACTCGCATGGCGGAGTCATTTTCTATCTTTGCAATGTGAAGGACATCGAGTAGTCGAGCCGTTGACTATCTCCTAATCAATGGGTTCGTTACGTATTTACTGAAACGACATTCACCATGTTGCGCTATCTTATTTTCTCATACAACTATGCTCCTATAGTTCCTAATAGTAGGAGGTGTTTTGAACGCACAGTTTGGTCCAACCCTGGTTCGTGCACCTTCTTTCATAATTGTGTAAGCAGAGACTCAGAGTACTGTTTTGAAGCCCGTTTACCACAGTTTATTACATCGTTTGAGAATAGTTCAGATATAACAGTTTTACATGTTACTGGCTCAGTTCAGTGTGTTAGGCTTCCAATGAATTATACAGTTCAGCTACGGTGGGTTGCTTCAAACGAAATATCAGTTATTGCTAAGTAGTCAGAAATTTCAAGTTGAACATCAATAACATTTAATCGCAGCCTTTGAATTCGGATCGATTTTTTAGCCAACCTTCTTAGAAAATAAACAGTAAACCCGAGTTTCGCTCTTGTTAGAATACGCCAGTAGTGCACGACCGGGATTAAAACTCCGACCATGCTTTCATGAGGCAACCGTGCTGACCACTGGCTAATGGTTTCCGTAAATGGACTCTGCAGAGAACGAGGCGCAGCCAATCACAATCGAACTGTTCAACTTTTCATTCCATTACTATGAATATGCCTGTTTTATTCATTGCGATAATCAACTGGCAGACAATTTCATGTCGTTGCTTAAACTGTCGCTGTCTGATCGAATGGAAAATGAGACGGATCTAATAATGGTGAACAGATAATCGGTCAGCAAAAGTGACTGCACCGAATGGTCAATACTTTTGAGCATTGTCTGAATATACGCCTGATTTTAACCAAGATAGATTTTAGCGAAACTCCGTCACTCACTGTGATCTCCTTCAGAGGATAACACAACACAATCGAGTAGATATAGCTGAACCCAGATATTGGTGAATGAGGAGGAAGCAACTGCACTGGTACTCCAATGGACAACATTAACTTTTGGTCTGTACTGGCTTGCCTTAGAAATGTGTCAAGTTATTGGGTCCAAACACTTATTTTCGCAAGAAAACTACTTATTATCAAACGAAATAGCAGCTTATTTCAACAACTAGCTTACTATCTGCACATCTACGATCCTCAATAGATTCGTTTGAATTTGTACAGTTGATGTTTTATCTAAGACTCCGTTCATTTTCGTCCTCAGCTCATTTTCGATGGCGTCCAAGTTATTTGCAATCCTTAATTTAAGCGGTTTATGGAATGGTCGATTACCATTTCGAATTGTATCCGATTAAGATTTTATCGTCTAGAAAAACTACTCCCTGCAATACTCAAACCAATAGCGCTGATTCATAGCGTTTTGCCGGTCTACTAGTTTAGTATTCGTGGTATGACGAAAATGTATATGACAACTGATTTTATTGGATGGGGTGGTACTGACAAAGGTACCATTTCGCTGGGAATTTCGGGTTCTTCGAAGATGATCTGTGCTGGATAGACCACGCCCACCTTCACCCACATATTGGTGAAACTTCTCTGAGAGAATAAATCGAATGAATCATAAATTGAAGACAGTCAAAATGCGAACACGTGACACAGGTCTTCTAGCCTGCCACAGTGATAGTATCATGTAGTTTGTACGTTATCACCATATCCTTCTTACGTGCTTATTTCCTAATTGTGGTTTGGGATAATGAAACCTATCCTGTTCGTGATAAGGATATCGACATACTCGCAATGTCTGACTATCACTATCTTCCTCAAGTTGCTTACATCGACTAAAAGGGTATTGTGAGTAACACGACTGTTCACCAGCATTCATTCTGAAAAAATAATGGACTACGCGGTCCGTTGGTCGGGTAGTGACTACACAGTCCGCCACAAGCAAACCACGCACTTCGTGTAGTAAATGAGCCTAAACCGCATCGGGCGTTATTTGCTTGAGCCAAAAACGAGCGGATGGGAAATCATCGACGCTGTTACGATTTATGAATCCCCTGATTGCCCCGTGGAGTGCTGTCGGTGTGCGCTGTCTAGCTGGTCGTAAGCGTGATGAAATCAGTGATCTGCTTCTATCCATGTGATTGCTGGTTTACTCTGATTGATCTGGTGGTTTTTAAAAAAAAAATTTATTCCGAAACTTTTCTCGTTAAGACTGCACTGAAAAAACGGTTCAAGTCACAGTTTCATCTGCTGACCGTTTATATGCGTATGATGCACGCGGTGGGTGTAGGAAGAACAACGGACG
Source organism: Paragonimus skrjabini miyazakii (assembly GCA_014338405.1). Lineage (NCBI taxonomy): Eukaryota > Metazoa > Platyhelminthes > Trematoda > Plagiorchiida > Troglotrematidae > Paragonimus > Paragonimus skrjabini miyazakii. The sequence goes on from JTDE01003575.1 coordinate 19,503, forward strand.
ACTGTCTGTCCACGAATAACCGATAACAGATCAGATTGCTTGCAACCTGTTTGGATACTGCACAGTAATAGAAATGAACAGCGCTAGTTTTCCGTCAGCTCGAATCAATCTCGCTATAAAATGTTCAAACATCAACAATGACCAACACTGGAGCATCACTCTAAGGAATTTATTGTAATAAGATAATAAAAGACAGAATTGTTTCACTTTCTCGACCGACTTGAATCATCACTAGCATACTGTGACTGTCATAGTGTGCGCGACTCCTTCACAGCTTCAACTGAACAGACTGGTTCAAGATTGATCCATGTCATACTGCATTTCCTCATCCGAACACAACAGTCTATAATGATGATGGTGTCCGGGAAGACGTTCCAGCTTGCCGGATGCATAATATAGTCTGAGAAAAAATTAACCGAGTAGGGTATATTGGCTTATCAGCAGAAAATAAACAATCACCTAGAATTTTTAAGCGTAATGTATGGTATCTGAAGCAATGATTGTGAAGTGCCGGGTTGACTGTCCTAAGCACTTCACAATGGTAAAGTTTTTCGTTTATTTTCAATACTAATTCAATGTCGGAGATTTTTTATTGTCATCAATTAAATGCCAGTCAACGCAACTTTGACTAAATCCTCTAAAAATCATTAACTAGTTCGTACAGTTCAAAAAAATTTCGTTCCCATTTTCGTTGTTGTTTGAAGATCATCTTGATTTTCTTGCGTCGACCAAATAAATGTGGTCCGAGAACGATGGACCAATATAGTTGATGGCAGAAGCCAGTTAGAGTTCACACAGAGTACAACACCCGTCATCTCACTGTATAGCAGACAAGTGTATTCCAGAATGGATCAACTCCCCTTGGTGATTAGGGTGAGTGTGTAAGGTTACGATAGAAGAAAATTGGACGAAAGAGGTGTACTTTCTTGGGTAGAAAGTAGATGAAGTTATTTTTGGTGCCCAACCGACACGGATCAGACATGTACACTACATTCGTGAACTAAACAAGCGGCCAAGATTAGCTAGCATCTGGTGGTTAGCCCAACTATGCCATGATTGGACACATCGCTCACTCTTGGTTAGTTGCACTGTTGTGAACATGCAATTACTTCTAAAGGCCGTTCGCCTGAGAGCTGTGTACTGATTACTATTCACTCACCGATTGATCGATTATCATGCACGTCCGTCGTATTCGTTACCATTCTGCCCGATTAGATGGATATCCACCCTCCCAGAGTGAGCCCGGCGGCTTAGTGCTGTCGTTTGCTTCTTGGCCAATCGGTCACGTAGTTTTTACTGCATATGTTTGTAACATCCACTCCAATTTCTCTCGATTCAGCACAAGAAAATCGTGCTTGCCTTACTGGCGACCAAGTGCCAAAATTCAGCTACCGGTTGAAGTGCGCAGAAGGGATTGATGAGCCACGATCTCACCAGAAGAATGCAGATGTATGAGTATGCCTGTGGAAACAGGAGTTTGAATCGTCTCACAATTTAGGCGTTCCGTTGTTTGCTATGTTTGCCATTTAAATTGAAACCGTTCGGCTACCGTTTGAGATTATGTCAGCGGTGCGTGTAGATTTGAGTGTGCAATTTTGGTAAGAGAGAAGAATACCGCGTTTGCTGCCTCCATAGTGGACCCGGACAATGAAGTGAAGAAGGCGACGTTCTGAGTTATCCGCCGTCAACTGGCCGAACGTGTTCGCGGAACCAAGGACAACTGATGGATAAAGCAGGACGAGCGGATGCAGGGTTCCGCAGATCATCGACAACATAAGGAGTTCTACAATTTGCTCAAAGCGATCTTCGTTCCATCGATCCAGTCCACTAAAGCACTGGTAGACGTGGACATCGGCTGTTCGTGCACCCAGCCGAAGGACATCATGAAGGTCTGGCGCAAACACTTTGGTTGCCTACTAAATCGTCCTGTTGCCATTGATTGGGTGACCATGAACAGCCTGCCGCAACAGACCATCAACCCTTCACTTGCTCTCGCTCCGGATTTATTAGAGTTGCAGAGAGCGATTGGTCAACTTCGCAACGGTAAGGCTGCAGGTGAAGATGGATTGCCAAGCGAAATCCTGAAGAATGGCGGGCCGGCGATGGAACGTGCACTGCTCCAGCTGGTTCATTCCATCTCGAGTGCTGTGATAGTATCTTTGTTTAAAGGTAAGGATAACAAGCAATGCCCCGACAGCTATCGGGGCATCAGTCTGCTGAGCTGCGCAGGCAAAGTACTCGCCAGAATCATTCTGAACCCGCTGAATTCGGATGTCTTAGAGGCCAATGTTCCTGAGGAGCAATGCGGATTCCGGGCGAATCGGAGTACGATCGACCTGGTGTTCGCTGCTCGACAGCTTCAGGAGAAGTGCCGGGAACGCAATCAGCCCCTGTATGCCCTCTTCGTGGACTTCACCAAGGCGTTCGATTCCGTGAGCCGCGAGGTGCTGTGGACGGTGTTTGGTAAGTTTGGGTGTCCAGGTAAGTTCGTCAATTTGATTAGATTGTTGCATTTAGGCATGAGTACGAAGGTCAAATTGTGTGGATCTACCTCTGATGATTTTGACATTGTCACTGGCGTGAAGCAGGGTTGTGTCCTGGCTGCATCCCTATTTAGTGTATATTTGACTGCCATGCTAACATTTGCTTCTCAGGACTCTGGTGAGGACGCCGTTGAGGTTGAGTACTGGACAGATGGGCGCATACTGAATATCCGGCGTTTCGGCGCCCCAACCCGGTTACTTCCCTCAATGATACGCATGCTTCTGTTCGTAGATGATGGCGCGCTGTTTTCATATAGCGAAGACGAACTACAGCGATTGGCCACGGCTTTCGCGACGGCGGCATCCAAGTTTGGATTGGATATCAACACAGGTAGGACATTTTCTTTCTTTCATCCTTCTCCGGGCGGAGGTGCTGTCTGTGCACTTTCACCTCAAATCCGTGTTAATAGAGATGTTGTCGACAGCTGTACAGACTTCTGCTACTTGGGTAGCAATCTGTCCACAGATCTGTCCGTGGATCGTGAGTCAGGAACACGTGTTGCCAAGGTTAGTGTTGTTTTCGGGCGTCCTGAAACACGTGTTTGGAAGAACCACAGCCTGGAGCCGAGCACTAAGCTCTCCGTCTACCGCTCAGTTGTGTTGTCTATACTGTTGTACGGCAGCGAGACGTGAACATTGCATCAGCGTAATGTGCGCTACCTGAGCCGCTTTCATTCGCAATGTCTAAGACGCATCTTGGGTATTCGGTGGTCGGACATGGTTTCGAACACTGAGGTACTGCGGCGAGCGGGCATGAACGGGATGGAAACCCTGTTGGTGTTTAATCCGCTTCGTTGGCTCGGTCACATCCGTCGGATGAGCGACGACCGTATTCCGAAGCAGGTGTTGTATGGACGACTGAAATCAGGTAAGCGAAATCCTGGTGATCAAAAGCGGAGATACCAGGACGTTATCCGAATAAGCGTTTCGCGTTTTAACATTGAATTTGGATGCTGGAAAGACTTAGCGTTGAACCGGACGACCTGGAAGAAGACGATTCAGATGAGCATCCGCGAGCTCAACGAGCAGTTATTGCGCGGTACGCAAGGGAACTATCGGTGCTATAGGTCGTGGTGACATAACTATATGGCGTTGCGATGTATGCGGCCGCGAATGTGCCGGCCGCCTTGGATTAGTAGGTCACCAGCGTACTCATAGTGCACCGCCGGCAAACAGACGACGAGTACGTTAGGCCCAGGTATGTCATATCAGTATATCCATTCTACTTTTGTTAATGATTGGATTGACCAAGACCATGGTAGTTGGGCAACTAATCCACTCCTCTTTCCAGAAACTTGAGTGTCTGCGGTCTTCTACTCATTGCTTTCTTGAGCTTTGTTGGTGTATTGACTGGTGAATCGTTCGCCTGACCTTTTCGTAGTTCAACTATGAATTTTGTTTTCCAATTTTATCCTCTCCGTAATGCACTAACATGCACTCGTATACTGAAATGCTTGTATTATATTTCACATCTTTCTTCCTACTATAGATCTTGTCATTGCAGTCTCTCTCTCTCTGTGTTTATTATCCGAGAGATAAGGGTTTCCTTTTCGTGTTAGTCATTCAATTGGCTAGCCAGCATTGGCCGGCTGGACACAAAGGCCCCACTCTTATACTTACTGGTCTGATTTCTTCGGGTTTACCCTGGACACGTGGTGTGTGAGTAGAGCCGCAAGTGGTGCAGCGCAAGCCACTTGGGGTGATGGTTTAAAGCGCAGGCTTCCTTTGACTTCGGTCACTGTGACAGGCTAATTCGTTTCGGATGCCGCCAACCAGACACTTTTTGGGCTATTGAGGTTTGATGAATATCCGCCTTTGTATATTACAGTATTATGACCTTTTGGTCCAAAGTGTGATTGGCTACTCCCTGCCCTTTCGGCCTTTTGATCTGTACTCCGACTGGCGTCTTCCTGTCACTGGTTGGTCCCCTCTTCTTCACTGTTAGACTTTGGTGAAATTGTTCACCTGTTATCGGTTGTTTACGATTAACCGGTTATTTTGATATTAATACTGTTGTCTGTTGACATGTGATCATGTCTGCACGTACTTCTCTTGAAATCATTCGTTCACTCTGGATTCTGCCCAATTCAGTACGGTACTCCGGTTGATGAACACAGAGCTGTCAGAAACTCTGTTGTGTGTCAGGTCTTTGCAACGTGAGGGGATGGTGAATTAGTTCATGTATGAGCTGCCATCTGTCAAATCATGCGGAACGGGTCGTTCCTTCTTGATCATGCCGTCAAAGGCTTAGCTACAAGGTCATACCGGACAAGGTCTCCTGTAACAATTACGACACATTTTGGTTGTTGAGAATAGTGGTGGAGTTGGTAGCTCGGACCAGTGGTAGATTGCGTGGTTGTTCGACAGTCGGCCATACATCTGAATAACCATTCTTCTTACGAGGACCTCCCCTGTTTGCTCTCGTGAGGTTCTCCGCTGACCCTCGGTCGTTTGATAGGCTAACCTCTTAACTCTCAGCAGAAACCACCTTAATCATCTGGATCCTTCTAATAAAGTTTATTTGACTGGCTAGGTGTTCAGCAACTCCAGATATAGTCAACCACTCTATATAGTTTCAACACTGGTTACTTTCGATCAAGAAAATGAAGATACCGCCAATGCCTCCTCGCCGGCATCTACCAGCACAAAGGATAGACGAGCAAAGTACATCTGCTCGGAATGTGGCCAGATATGTAAATTGAACGTTGGTTTGTCGGCGCTTGCCTGAACGCATCGACGCAGAGATGGTGCAGAGCAGAAAGTAGATGTGCAGCCTCCTCCAGTCTTTGACTGCACCGAATGCGACTGCAGCTTTCCCGAAAAAAATTGGTCTCAGTCAATACAGGAGACATATGCATCCCGTCGAACGCAACTGCGAGAAGTTCAGGTGCATAAAAGCTACCATCTCAAATTGGTCTCACCAAGAATCGGCTTCCGCCGTCAGGCTTGGCGGTCAGCTGGTTCCGTCGTGCTTCACTAGAAGTGAACTTCATCACCGGCTCCTTGTATATTTCCTAAGCAATACGCTGGAGATCATCAGGACGCGTCTGTATGCTGTGAATTGGCAGAAAACTACAGGCTTTCTTACATAGTGATGAAGTGCCAATAATTGCCCGCAGTCTTCAGGAAGGTATTTTCACAATGGTACAACCAAAGTCACTAATTACCATGCACACCTGACAAGCTTTTCTATAAACCTGACGACTGGTCACTCGGCGGCGTACTCGTGTTGCTGCAAGAATCTACTTGGCCAGGAAGCAGATACGGAAAGCCAATTACGCCGCGATCCAAACCTTGTACTACCAGTAAAAGAAAGACCGCTTTTGCAGTCTTCTCTGGAAACTGGATGACTACCAACAAAACGAGTCGCGGTCTCCTAAATAATCCCAATGAGTACTTATCCAAGGTAGTATCGGCTCATCCGCACACTGATGAGCGACCGTCACGTTATATTCTGCCATCGGATTGGTCCTTGGTCAACCGGATCACTGAAAAGGAAGTTTCCCGCACCTTGGAAAGTATGGAAAACGCCGCTGCATGTTTGGATAAGTTATTGCCTAAACATTTGAAGTGTATGAAAGCTGATGCCTTTGCCAGGCGCTTCAGTCTCTTTCTGCTAACCGAAGGTTGCCTAATCCATATGTGCCGCTTCAGCATCACGTTTGTTCCGAAATTTAACAACTCTTCCTCTCTCAGCGAACTCACACCTATCTTCTAGTCTTCAACATTAGTACGTTGACTTCATAAGATATTGGCTAATCGTTGGAATTTGCGCCTACAACTGCCCGCTCTTTAATCCGCATTCCTACACCGTGGTGGTTGCCTCAACGAGACTTCACTGCTCCATGCGCTGGTACGGAACTCATGCACCACGTTTTCCAACCTGTATATAGCTTTTATTGACGTGTCTAGAGCGTTTGATTCTATTCCGCCAAACTCGATTACAAGATTGGCCCGAGCTTTCGGTGCTCCCCCACCTCTAACACATTATGTTACTGATTCTTATCGGAACGCTTCCGCTATTCCCGATGGCTCCGTCCTACGGTTCCAGCTTAGTGTTCGCCAGAGTGACTCACTGTCGCTGCTGCCATTCAGCAATGCAATGGATGAGGTATTGGTTCTGTCTCGACCGGAGCTTGGCTACCAATCCCACGACACACTGGTCAACAGTTTCGCGCACGCCGACGATCTGACCCTCCTGGCTGAAAATCTTGTGCGTTTCTTCGACTAGCTTACAGTTGCCTTTAGTGCTCTGGGGCTATTAGGGCTGAAGATAAACACGGGAAAGACGAAATTCACAGTCATCTGTGGCGACTATAAACCGAACGCAGCAGCTATCGCTGACGAGTTTATTCAATTCGGCCCACTCACCGAGCGCCTATGGCATGGTGACCTATTTGGGTATCTCGTTCACCTGGAAAGGTTAAGCATTCACCAATCACTGACTGCAACTTCGCACGGTGGTGGATTAAACTACCCAAACGCCTTTGAAGCCGCATCATCGCCTACACCTTCCAAGACAGCATCTGACCCCGAAGATGAATCACTGACTAGTTTCAAGCCCAGTCCACCGAATGACGCCCAAAGTTTTAGACAGCACTATTCGCGAGTTTGTTCCGCAGTGGCTCTGCCTACCCAAAGACACCCCAGTCAGCTACATACACATCCCAGTTCGGTTGGGTGATCTGGGCATTCCGAGTTTGTTTACCACCACTCCTATCTCGCGCAAATCACGAGAGACTGCTCTCCCGTCAATATCAAGTTCTAATGAAGATGGTCGAACATTATTTGTTTGGCCCTATCACGAGAGACATCAATGTCTCTGCACGCGTTCATGGTGTGGTAGTAACAAACAAAGAGAATGGATAAGCTTTATCATATGTTAGATGATTGTGGTCTTCAGGAAGTTTCACGATCTCCATTCTCCAATTGCTGGCTGTTGAATCTACACTGCATTTTCCTCAAAATATTTATTCGTGTCATCCAGCTTTGATACGGTCATCTTCGGACTAAAGTCGTGCATTTTCGAGGTGGCCGAAATGACCATTAAGTTCCCTGTCGTGGCAACTGTGGCTAACCATAAAGCCTCGCTCATATTCTTCAGTCGTGCAGGATCACCCAAGATATGCGTTGTGCTCGGCACAACCGTGTGGCCAAAGGCCTGGCGAAAAGGCTGCGCAATCTGAGCCGCACAGCCTTCGAGAATTTACGAGTCCAAACGGCGAACTCGTTCATCAAACCTGACGTTACCGCGTTCCGTGACAGTGCAAGTGTGGTACTAGACGTCAGTATAGTGGATAACTGCCGAAGCCAGTTTACCTGGACGGATAAGGTTGGGAAGTACAGAACCGACTCTCATATTGCTGGCATTCATCTGGTCCTCCATACCGTGAGCTGTGACATGGACCCTAGTTCTCATTCACCTATGATCATCACTCTTCGTGGTGTCCATCTTCTTGTAACGCGATTCTCCGTCTGGGATTACTCTCCCATTCCTATTGACTGTTCTAGGTTCTCTGAAAACCTATGACACTTATACGGGGAATCCGGCGTTGATTGTTATTACCTTCTGACGGTTGTCTCACAATAAAGGACATTTTTTCGTCCCGATGCATGAGCCTTGATTGTGACGGCACTCCTACGTCCTAAAGAGCTTTTGACTTTGAGAGACTTTTTTTTATTTTTGTCTTCTTTCTTTGGTACCATATCACTTTCATTTGATGACTGGAATCACTGAAGTTTGCTATCCTTGCGGAAGGAAGCGTAAATTGTTCAATGTGCGTTAACCATTCAACACCCTACATTTGACAAACTGCTTGCTTTGAATTTATCGTTTCTTACTTTTTTGTTGCATAATTATATCACCGTATACCTTTTACTTGTGAACTTGTGTAAATTGCTGTTCAACATAAACGATATGTGCAATAACCAACCAAGATGATTTCCATATCAGATCAATGACTTTACCGGATTATGCAGGAACTCAGTAGGCACCATTAGAGTGGGCAGATAAACAGTTTATTTCAATCATGCGTTCACATATTCGTAATCACAAACTGGCCATTACCTGGATATTGTTAGCAGTTTGCTTTGAGTATGTACAAACGTAAATTGCACTATTTTATGATGTAGTATTCGAAATGAATTCGGGCAAAAGTAAAAATATCTCAAATTATATCACAAATTATCGGATTCAGCAGACTTAATCTGTTGATGACTTTAAAATGAAGCACAATTGTCGACGATCAGTACTTAATTGGACATTAAAGTTCCACAAAATTAACCAACCGACAGCGATAACCTAAGTGAGATGTTGACAAAAATTACGCATATGGATTTTGCAAACATTTCACTCTAAGAAATTGTCCATTTGTTGAAGACAAATGAATGAACATGAGGTCGCCGATATGTTCGGTCATGAAAATTTTGTATCAATGTCGGTTGGTATCTCAACTTTAAGTGTTAAGTGTCCCAGTTCAAACGCTAGTTGATTACGTAGATTGCTAATTGTTACCGACTGCACATCATAAAATGTGTTTTATATATTGGTATTTTCTTAGATAGTGAGAATATCGGATGGACAAGAAAATGGGACAGTTTTTATTTAAACTATAAAGAATGTAAACTACTGTGGAAAATGTTTGCCAATTTTTACTTGGGTTTCTCTGTACCTGAGAATAGCTGCGTGCTTGCTCTAAGGCGAAATGTGTTGCCAAATGTGTCAGAACCTCGAGACAGGTTAGCAGAAACCAGAAGAAAAAATTCCAAACAAACAGGTAAGGATAACAGATGCTTTAAGGGACAAATTTCCATGACGCCTATGAGTTTTTGACTTGGTCAAGATTGACTTATTCAGAACAATTTATAAGACTCAGCCCAACGAAAACCTATCCCCAGAAGAGACCTCTTGTTCGTGGGAATGCGCAGAATTATGGAACATTTCAACGTGATGATCTGACTAACCATGAGGATTTAAATCGTCCTGCAACGGATACGTTGCCCTTTTCAAGACGACTCCATACTGACCACATTGTTATTTTGTTCACCTATGTTGGATACTGTGAGGAAGTGACAGACAACGATCTGATGAGAAGTTGACTAACCGAATAATGAGCTGTATTCCGTAGACAACACCTAGACGATCACTTACGAGAGACGACTACATTTAAGTAAAAGTTACACCGTGACAGTTATGCGTTTTCAGCCCGGTCGATTCTAACTGGCACCGACCATTTGTTTTGTTCATGAGTGCACGGTGGTTACGTCCAATTTATGGGGTTTTGCGGCTAAAACCTGCCTGTCCATTTGTTTCCATGAACCTATCTAACAATCGACGTGTCCATTTTAGGACACTAGGTGTAATGTATTCTGTCGTTAAAGGAGTATCAGACTACCAGCCACCTCCGCGCTCTTTTTGCTTATGTGTACATTAGCCAGGGTTGACACATACGCACGGTTGGCAACATTAATTTCGGATTAGTATGTCACAGAGGCCGAGGCCAAAGAATGCCTGTGCATAACACTCGCTACAAGTGGCTTACTCTGTACCACTTGTGGTTCCATCCACACCACATGTGTTCGGAATAAAGCTCGGAGGCGTATGGGTGGAGGTCTGTGTGCAGCCGGCCAATTTTGGTTGTCCAGATGGTGAGCTATTAGGAAAGTGATACCCTTATCTCTCGGAAACGAAAATTAGAGAGACTTCAATGGTAAGAACAGGTAAGAAACATCCAGAATACAAGGTAAGAAATAGTTCAATATAAGAGTACATATTATTGCAATCTAGATAAAGGGAAAAAGAGGAGCAAAAATTTGAGGTTGGACCGAAAAACAAACAGGACATTCATCGTACAATGCACCAACAAATCTGAAGAAAATAATAGGTAGGAGGAAAAAATTGTCTAATTTTCTGAAAAGAAGAGCGGATGATTTGCAAGGGGAAGAGGAGTGGATTAGTTGCCCAACTACCATGGTCTTGGTCAATCCAATCATTAAC
>JTDE01003575.1:36993-48795 GCA_014338405.1 Paragonimus skrjabini miyazakii
TGTGTCCATACCATTTCTAATTCTTCCTGTTAGCCTTCTCTCACTAATTCTCAGCCTCCTCAGTAACTTTTTCTTCTAGGATATTCTACGTCACTGTTGAGGTGAGCGGCGGCCCGAGCCACAGTACCTTTTGGTCAGGCTCATGGCTGTTATGATGATGATGATGATGATGATGAACCATGTCACCACGGTCTATGGCTCCTGGTGTTCCTTCGTGTACTTCGCACTTCAGTTCACGGCAGGGCAACTGTCATATTCTTTCCTTGATCCACGATTGATACTGCAGCGCAAAAGACTTAGGTGGATAGCATTCTGGTAACGCAGGTTTTCGGCAGTGGGTTTTCACTTACCACCTAGCAGCTACACGTGCGGCAGCTACTTCGAACCCCGTCCATTCGTCATCCTACGGACATGTCCCAGGCAACAAATCTAATTGAGCACCAGCACGGCTTCATTCCCATCCAAGTCCTAGTGTCTTAAACATTGTAGACGGGGGCGACTCAAATGCCGCAGATTCCGTTGGTGCAATGTCCAGGTCTCATTGCTGTACGATGGCATGGGTAGAATAACTAAGTGGTAAACAAGCAACTTGGTTTTCATCTTCAGGCTGTGGTTCTTCCACACACATCTTTCAAGAAGTTCAGAGTTAGAGCTAGCTGTCACCACACGGGCTCTCAACTCGCGGTTCACAGACAGATCTGTCGACAGATTTCTACCTGAGTAGCAAAGGTTTATGCGGCCATCGGTAATGTCTTCATTGATGTGAATTCCAGGTGAAAGTACAACACCGCTGCCCAGAGAAGGCGTAAAGGAAAATGCCTCCACCAAACTTAAAGGCGTGTTTGTGAAGGCCGTGGTCGGTGGTCTGGGCGATCGGAGTACTGTTTTTATTGAGGACAGCTCTTCTGACCCCTACCCTGCTGATTCGGATGACGGCAATGTCGCAACTATAAAAATAGTCCCGCTGTATGGTTATAGGATCGTGGTTCACTGCTTAAGCACTCCTATGAGTGCACCCGCCTTTCGTCTGACTGCTCCTCTTTGGCCTTTCTGACAAGGTTGCACCTGGAAAGACCGAAGTCCTAGTCAGTATAACCCTCCGGATCGATACAGTGCAAAAGTTTGCCCACCACTCCAAGGTAGCCGAACAGGTCAGGGTAGTAGAATAGGTCAAGACCACCAAGGTATTATCAAATGCGGCCGAAAAACATCTGGAATCATTTGAAGGCCTGGTGTAGTTCCGGATACATCCACTGCGCGCATCAGTGGCCAAGATCAGACACTAGTGTCCTATTCATTACGTCATCGAGCTAGGCAAGCCTCTCACTGCCAAGTGAGTTGGATTGTTGACTCATTGGCTCCAGGTTGGGTCCCCACAAGAAACCTTGTATCGTGTTTTCCTACGGGTCAGACTTTTGAGTCGGAGACTCGAGGTGGGGTCTCTCAGGTCTAGCCCATCCCGCGGAATAAACGGCCAGGAATTATCAGAAGTTATTGTTCTCCCTACAGTGACGTTGCTCATCCATTAGAACTTTCTTCTTTTGGTTTGTCTCCAAAGAATTTTCCTTCCCTGTGCCCTCGAGTGTTAATTGTTTTCCGAGGCCAAGACAACTGGCAAACATTGGTGCCTTCAATGTCCGCACTCTCCGACAAGTCGGTCAGCAAGGTGATTTGGCAAGTACGCTCTCATGTCTAGAGCTTGATGTGTGTTGTATAGCGGAGACGCGAGTCTACGATTTTATCACCGTTATTCACTTGGGTTGACTTCTAGAGAACTGTCGATCCAAACACTTCTCTCTCTGCACCTTTGATGACGCCGAAGCTGAATCTGGTAGTGAAACTGGAATGAGAATCGTGCTGAGTTCTACGGCAGAGCAATGTTTGCCCGGTTGGGTCCCACTGGACAGTCGCCTATACGCTGTCGGATTTAATACATTGGTTAAGGTCTGTCAACATAAACCAGAAGGGTGTTGTGTTATATTCATCATATTGGGGTACGCTCCAACAGACTGCTGTTCGTATGCTACCAAAGATGCGTTCTGCGACGCCCTAGTTGACCTTCTGAAGCAGACTAAACACTGACATAATCATACTAGTAGGCTCAGCTTGGTCGTCTCTCTCCAGATGAGAAGCGGCTTAGAGGTATGTTCAGTGTCCAGGCATAACGCATTGACAATGACGAAAAACGGTTGCAGCTGTGGGCATTCCACAATCCCTATACTTCGAGCATTGCATTTCAACAAAGGAGGGGGCATTGTGTTACATGGAGACTTACCCGTGCTTCTCAGTCATTGACAAAACTTGATGACCTGACAATCAGTTACAAGTGGCACCACATTGCTGAAGACCGGCGTGCTTATTAGAGCAGACAACTGGACTCGAATCATGCTGTTTTGTGCCCGTTTCGTCATTTCAATTGCGCAGAGGTCATACACGTAAATGCACAACAACTAACGAACATTTGAGCAAGAGGACTGTAAAGAACACCTACCAGGAAGCATCGGTGAACAAATTATTCAATTCGAGTCGGATGACAGAATCTAAAAAACACTAGGAACAAATCGCAGCAGCTATGAAAGCATGTTATGAAGGAGCATGTCTCGAAGGGGCTGAGCAGTTGTGTTGGAACTGGATTTCTGCCAATTCGATTAACATTATAAACAAATGTCTTTAGATTTCACTTGGTTCTGAATATGATGACAACCGTCAAGGACTTAAACGCAAGCTGACAGAAAGCTTGTGCAAATGCTGTGAGCACAAATTGATCGAACATTTGAAAGAAATGGAACCAGTTTTTTATTTGGGAATAACAGAGCTTTTCTACCTCAACCATCAATCAGTGTGAGTTGCATCCTGTGAGAAAAAGATGGTTCACTTATCAACAGTTGCGCTGACTTGACAGATGGACTAACCTTCTGAAGAACTGTTCGGCTGGCCTCAACCAAACCGTGTAGACGACGAGACCCGAATGGTCAATTATTGCGTTCCAAACGGCCTTCCGTCGGAAACAGAAGTAGCCCTGGAGCTTAAGTAACTGAAGTGCAACAAGACTGCTGGACTAGATCTCCTTCCTCTTTCTCAGTAACTTCCGTTTTCAAGAAGAGGACCCGAAGTCTACGTGACAACAACAGAGGTATCAGTCTAGTATCTGTTGCGTCCAATTTACTCACTGGCCTCATTTTACGTCATCCAGAGAACGTCAGATAGGCGATGAACAGGCAGGATTTCGGTCCAGCCAGGGATGCACAGATCACAAATTTGCCCCCCGACGGATCTTGGGACAACGGTACTCTTGTAGAAAACCGACAGTTGTTTTGTTTTTAGATCTAAAGGCTGCATTCGATTTGGTTGCTTAAAGCGTATTCTGGAACTGTCTTCTTCGCAAGGAATTGTCGGGGAAACAGGTGAATCTGTTAAGATAACTGTGTGCCCACCCTGCAAACATTGTGAGGTCTTATGGACAGCTGCCTCGGACGTCAATCACTTCTGGAAGCGTTTGTCAGGCGTGCCCGATCTTCCTCTTCAATTTTGTCATGGACGACTTTCTGAAAGGTGCGCCTGAGAAATCCAGTGAGCTTAGTGTTCAGCTTCTTCTTGGCACGAAATTGACTCATCTGCAGTACGCGGACGACATTGTCTTACTTAGCCCCTCCGCCGAAGACATGCAGACCATGCTGAACAAGGTGAGTGACCGGGCTGGTTTGCATGCAATGCGCTCCGCATCTTCAACATGCAAAGTGTTGCTTCAAGACTGGAGCATTTCCACTTCTACTTTCTTCATTACAGGTAATCCGCTTGAAACTGTGGACAGTTTCACACACACCCTCTCATCAGCCTGTAACATTGCTGATGAGTTATCAACTAGAATAGTAAGGGCATGAGTTGCCTATGCCAAACTACGTCATCTGTAGCGTACCATACCATTTCTAGTTCTTCCGCTTACACTTCTTTTATTAATTTTCAAACTTCTTAGTAGTGTTTTCTATTAGACTATTCAACGTCACTGCTAAGGCGAGCAACGGCCTGAACCACGATACCTTCTGGTCAGACTCAAGGCTATTGTAATAATAATAATAATAACGGGTCAGTTGCTTAGGTTCATCTTCGCCGTACGGAAACGGCGCACTACCATTTGCAACTAAAAGCAAGCACATCATCGAAATACGTGGACGACTTGGGATGCCGAAAAGCCGACTATTCAACAAACAGCCATCCCTGCGGCTTACTTCCTTAACATCGTCCTCCGAGTCCTGAAAAGCAACTCTGAGCAGTGCAGTGAAATATAAATTAAGAAGGGTTGTGTCTATTAAACAACTGCCAGTGACAATGTCTAAACTATCAGAGGTCGATTCACATTATTGCACCTCTGCATTCATATCCACATGCAACATTCTGATCAAGTCGACGAACTTAGCTGGACATCCAAAGTTATGAAACACCGTCCACAATACCCTACAACTTACATAATCAAACACTTCGGTGAAATCCACAGAGAAGGCACACACCGGCTCGTTGCTTTCACGACACTTCGTCCGGATCTGTCGAGCAGCGAACATCATGTCGATCGTACTACAACTCGTCTGAAATCCACATTGCTTCTCAGGAACATCGGCTCCCAAAACGTCCGCATTGAATCGGTTCAAAAGAATTTCTGTTAGCATCTATCCAGCGCGGCTCAGCAGATTGATCTCCAAATAACTATAAGTGTATTGCTTGCTACCCTTACCTTTAAACAAAGGTACATCAGGGAAGCCTTGAACTCTCAATGGACCACTTCCTATCCCCCAGATGGAGTGAACCAATTGGCGCGAGGCACGTTCTAGAACTTGACCGCCGTTCTTAAGAAGCTCTTCTGCAACTCACCTTCATCCGTACCAGTTCAGTTCTGCAGTTATCCAGGAGCCCTCTACGCCTCTGCTAAGTCTGTGGGCCAGGGCAAATGGTATCTTGAAATTTTGTTGTGGAAGACTGTTCGCGATCAGTCAGTTAGCAGTAGAAGGCCGGCTTATTAGGCTACCGAGTTGCTTGTACCAGACTTTCATGATATCCTTTGGATGAGTGCACGAAAATCCAGAGACACCGTTATCCAACCCTTTGGTAGACTGGACGGATGGACCGAAATTCGCCTTAACCGATTCGTAGAACTTTTTATTCTTTCGGCGGTTGACGTAGCTCCATGTCAATTCACCTTACTTTTCCACCGGTCGTCATTTATTCCGTGAAGACCTTCGAGGAGGTGACGACAAACACTTTGCAGTGTTGTCCTTTTGTCTCCGTTGCCAGGGCTCATCGTCGAAATATTCATTAAGTTGTTATACCAAATTCGAGATAACTGAGTTGTTGTCATCGAACTAGCCTGGTTATTTCGTATGCTATACATCTATCAACTCGATGGCTGTTGCTATGGTCATTTCCCTGAGGTATTGCCATGTATTCTCGGAGGTAGTGGATACGGGAGCGTCTTTTAGACGAAAGGCAACTTCATGTTTATAAGTAGTCCTCGTCTTTTGAGTTCTGCAATCGTCTAACTAACAGGTTCTGTCGTTTTCCGGATGATCCACGATAAACAGGCTTGCAGACATGAATAAATTATTTGGTCCTCACCAACTTTTGATCAGTGCTACATTCCGTTCTGCGCGTTATTCGTGTGCTACACACTTCGTGTTACACTGTCGCACAATCACGTTATCAGGCGAATGGTGATGACCGCTTCGAAGGTGACTCCACATTGCGATATCGCTCGGATCTGGCGATCAACGTTTTCGTTGACTGCACTAATACCGTGGGGTCTGAGGTCTCCCGGCCAGGCTGCCGAGTCGCGCCCAACTCGCGCGTTCATGCCAGTGAGAACAAGCAATCGGTCACTCACCGGTGTCGAGCAAAGTGTCAGACAGCTGATCGTAGAATCAGACAGACAACGTTTTAGGTCTGTAAGCATGCTACAGACTAGCACGTGGTACCTTAGATTGAGTTTTTGACCTGTGGGACAAAAGTAAATAGAGTTTTTATTCGAGGATTCCACTCGGAGTCTCTGACTTGATAACTTGACATGCGAGGTAACAGTATGAAGGGTTACTCGGGAGATCCTAACCAAGGCCAGTGACTCGAAGGCCCGACCCAATTAGCGCGGGGAATAATCAACCAAGACGTTTACTGCTATTAGCAGTAGACATATTGTAAACTACACCAAGCATCTGAGAATTTGTTTGAAATTTTTTGACCATACAGAATAACACACAGGCGATTACGGTCAACCGTTGGACGATCGGAGTGCTCTTTATTTACTGGTACCTTTTCCAAAACCCCTTTAAGATCACTGAGTGACTTCGTTGCAGGAATAACTTTGCAAACGCTGTTCAAAAGTGTAGAAGAAGTTGGAAGTTTCTTTACTAACTTCTGATGGTATTGAGTTGTTGAGTGGTATTTCAGTTTTGTCAGTCTAATTCTGCTCATGTTTTGGAACATATCATATACTTCTGAACAGTGGTATTGAGGACCTCTTCTACTTAACCATCAGGTTGATATTACCATGCTATAATTGTCGCATTAACCACATTAAGCGAATTGGTTTTTGATATCCACTGATTTTTCGCTCGAATGTCTGGTAATAGAGGACAACCGAGGTCAATCCCAACTTTTCATAGAAACTGGTTGACGGCACCACTGAGCCTCCTCCAGGACTGTCGTTCTCCTGAGTGTACACTATGTTGTAAATAGAATGTGTACTTTGCTGCCACCAACTAACTTATGCACTAACTTGATGCTGTCCAATAATGTCCCGATAACACTACAGTTCAAATCAATGATCCGTACACATGTATGACTGTTTATTAGGTCAGATCGCAACGACTGGAATCTGTGAAACTCATCAGAGTACACCTGCTATGCTCAAATTAGATAGACATACGCGTTCGCGTCATGATCCAAACTATTTTGGAGCGAACACTGTACACATGCGTTTTCAACCAACGTAGTCAGGATCTATCATACTTCTGTCTTTCCCTGCTCACTAAAGTATTAGCGAACCAATTGCACACATTGTCGACAACGCAGTTGGAGATGGAAAACTATGACAGAATAAACATATTTTCCCAAACCGCTCTTTCGAAGACTTTTCTCAACAAAAGATACTTATGTATGGGGTTCAAAAAACTGATCGAATGTTCACCGCTTTACTGACGATAAGCATCACAAGGTAGAATCTGAAGACATTTGTTATTCGAAAAAGTATAAATCCAATGTGCCTCAAGAATGTTGTTCTTACGAGAGTTGGTTTTGCTGATGAAGCAACTTAAAATCCTTAGACAATACGTGACGGTTTGCATAAATGGAATGAATAGCTGAAAAATAGAATAATGCTTGGACAACTAAAAATTGTTCTTATGTTTTATAATTGTAGTGTCAACCAGTCAGTCTGTTCTATCAATACACGACAGTTATTTGTGTGCCGGAATGCATCGGTAAAGCTTTCACCTACAGACTCGGATATCATATTAAGTACAAAGCTATGTTTCATAAACCATATCTCAGAAGAGACCTAGTTTGCGCTCAATAATAACTATCACAAGGCAAGACATCTACTGGCAGATCTTCTCTAATCAACCAAGGACAAACATCTAAGAGGCAATTTTCTGACATTTTAATGATGAATGAGCAAGCACTTAAGGTCTGTCCACATAGCTCTAGGGTCACGCTGACCCAGTTGCTGGTTTTAAACACCTAACAGATCGGTACAAACGTGGGTGACACTCTACACTGCAAGTTTTTTGACCACCTGCGAGCCCAGTCTCACAGGTCACGGAATGTGCATATCTGTCAGTCTCCAACGTTGACATGAATGTGTGTGGGCGTAACATCCTGGTCACATGCCACAGTAAGTCGGTCCAGACATATGACCTTGGCCTCTCATAGAAGTTTCACCTGATACATGTAATTCACAATTTTTCTACACCCACATATCGTCTGATATAATTTATTTCCCAACTAGCATAAGGACAGACATTTTTGTTCTTCCTATACAACCCTCCCTTCACGACTCGTTTTGCATATCCGCGAATTGCAATTTACGGACAACCCCATTGGCATAAGTTGTATGGCTCGCTTCTTGATGGTTTACTGTTGGAAAAGTGTGTAGCAACGAGTAAGTCTAGCCATAGACTGTGCCCACTTTTTGAACGGAAAATGGCATAATATAAGTAGAAGATGAAAACGGTTTGCGTCCTCCGAAGGATGACGATGTCAAAAGTGAAGAGGACAAAATGAAGACGTGAACGCAAAGGGTTCGATCAAGAGTGTAATGTAATCTCCATAACTGCTACGACAGTGTACTTCGGAGTGATACTCATCGGTAGTGCCTAAGACAACAATGACGCAGTTTTTAGAAAGCTGAGGGAGCAATGAGTTGAAGGCGAGGGAACCACTGGTACGTTTGAGTCCCCACTTTTGTGGCTCATCGTCTAACTAAAAAATCACCACTTCAATGTAGGAATCGATGGCGTACTTTCTAATTAACAATGTGCAGATAGCAGTGTACCACAAGGTACCATACTAAAATTGCAAACTACTCAACAACATTAATGGATCGTATGGCAAGTGGTAGGAAGAACGGGACATGTGCTGAACGTAACGGTGATTATCAGCATTCAGTAGAGCACAAACTGGGAATGACGGCCAGAGACTTGTGTTTTGCGTGGAAAAAAATTAACGGAAAAAATGGCTTTCTACAAATGGTGAAGGACAGATGGCTATAAAATCCGTGCAAACTGGTAAATGTTTCGTACAGTTACTGTATGGGGCTATCAAAAAACGAGCTGTCCTATCATATATCAAAGCCGTATCAGAAAAGACCTCAAGAATTCTGGGATCACACGGCACCGCGTTAACACAAACTAACAGAAATCTTACGAAGAATATGTTTAAAACCAAATGAACCAATCAACTCAGGCGACAAACAAAACGTTATGTACAGATTCAATTGTCATGACTATAGAAAAGACTACATTACATTTATGTGGGTCGAATGGGACCAAAGTTCTGTACTAAAGTACACAAACTGGGTATTTACAGGCATGAGCATTATTCGTTGACCTCAGTCCATTCAGTTTAAACTGGACACACCTATAACGTGAGTGTCGCAGACTTACTTATTCAGGCAGACATCAAAAACGTAAGGCAACTCCTCAGAGCCTGATATTCCGCAAGCATACTGAATTAGATAAAATCGGTGAGCCAATTGTAGCCAGAAGCCAGAGAAAGTGTAAAAGTCATCACACCCAACTGCCAGTATGACTGAATGAGGCAACTTGAGCAGATCGGACTAGTGATAAAAACTGGGCGGTTGATAACCAATCAGACCGTAGTTGGAAAACGAAAATGTGGCCTACCTATTCAAAAGACAGTAATCGACTAATCAAACTTTAAGTGGAAGGTCAAAAGCTATAAGAAGTGTCTAATCAGAATCCAGGTCAATAAGTCGACGCATTTTTCATGACAGAACAGGCGTCCATCAGATCAGGCCGACCTCCACTCTAAAACCCAAGTGCTGATGATATGGCCTGATTTGTGATAAAACGTTCGTAATTGAAATACCAAGCTCGGCGAACAGCCGATTACATAAATCGACTTAGCCGTTTTGTTACTTTCCAGACTGTCCACGATGTTTTTCTCTGAAGGCTTTTCTACGGTACTCACCTTGATGTAGCTAACCAAGTTTGCTACACTACTCTTCTGAAAGACATTTATCTCATTGAACGAAAAGCAGCGGATATGGCCACAGCATTCTTGACTATCACATCCGGACTTAAACTAGGGCAATTCTTCATGTGTTATTGATATGTCGTAATTGACTTGCATTTATAACATAAAACCAACAACACTGCCGATTTTAAAAACGTGCATCGGCCGTATCGCAGTATAAATCAGGTTACCCTATCTGCTGCATACAGCAGGGTGGATAGGCGAAAACCTGCTAGTGTTGACCTCTCTCCCACTGTCCTATCGAATTTAACTCTCAGACCTCTCCCTATCGCCATTTCTGATAATTTCTCTACAGGTCCCACAACAGATATAGCTAATCATGGTAAAACTGAGCCGGTAAGTCCCATCTCTTATCACTCAGTCTCATGGCTCCTTCGTCTCTTGCCTAGATTTAGAATGCGAATTAATATAAGTGCTTTCAACGTTCGCACTCTAAAACAGATAGGCCAACCGGCCGCTCTTACACGAACGTTAGACTCGTTGCATATCGATGTCTGCTGTCTCTCGGAAACTGGAATCCAGGACAGTAGTCAGCGTATGGAACTAACAGCACCCGCATTGTCTACCCGATACTGGTTATACACTTCGGGTAACTCCACACCCGCTGTTACAGGTCAAGCTGGAGTAGGTATAGTCCTTAGCTCGACGGCCGCAGTCTCATTGATAGATTGGATTCCTGTTAACAGTAGACCTTGTGCTGTCCGCTTGGCAGGTTCTGTTAAGGCCAGCTCTAGACGTAAGACTTTCAGAAATTTACTCATTGTGTCTGCTTACGCCCCAACTGACTGCAGTGACGTCGGCGTCAAGGGCGCATTTTATTCGGATCTGGCTGCTCCCCTTTGGTCGACACGTGGCTCTGATATAGTCGTTCTAGCCGGAGATATGAATGCCCAGCTCGGCCGTCTTGGTGAGGCTAAGTTTCGTTTAGGTGGCAGGTTTGGGATAATGTCACACCGATCAGATAACGGTAGGCGATTGTTGTAGCAGTGCGCTGAACATAAACTATTTTTAGTAAGCACTAGTGTTAGACATTGTGCACGCCAATGCTATACTTGGCGCCCGCCTTCTCCGAATCAGGCCTGGTCTCAGATAGACCACATAGCCGTTAGTTATAGGTGTCGGGGTTCCATTCAAGACTGTCGTTATTATTGAAACACATGCTTGGATTCGGACCATGCGTTGGTACGTTGTCGTTATATTCTTACCTTTGTTGGGCAACGACCCCACCGAAAGCAACGATTAGCTGTTGACATACTGGCTTTACCATCGGTAAAGAATAATTACCAAACCAGTTTGAAAGGCTGCATTGGTAGGTCTAACTACGAAAAGCCTAATGGCTGCTGGACTCAGATCCCACTGGCCATTTGGAAAGCAGGTATTGTAGTATGCGACACAGGGGTACGTGGGCTAAACAAACATTGGATTTCCGAGAAATCTATGGAGTTGTTAGATGCTAGACGTGGTGTTCCTCTTGATAGTTCATATAACAAGTCTAGAAGAGATATCCGTAGGAAACTGAAACGTGGTCTGAAGGCTGATCGTGAGGTTTGGTTAGTGGAAAAAATTAAGGAAATGGAAACCGCTTTTGCCTCAAAGAACATCGGCAAACTTCTTAAGCTGATCCGTGCCACTGGTACCAGGCGATCGTCTGTCAGTAAAGCTATCAGCGAGGCAGATAGCACACTAATTTATAATAAGTCCCGAAGGTTAGAGCGTGGGACGGAACAGTTTGAGGGTCAATTTAGCTGGCCTACTGCTTCTATTGTGTCGCCGCCACAAACTTGTACTATAGCACTCTGATCGGTAAACTTAGAACCACCCACTAAGACTGAGGTCCACAATTGCACTGTAACTCTCAAACGTAATAAGACTGCTGTTCCAGATGATCTTGCACCAGCACTTATCAAAGATGATGAACAGGCGTCAATGGAGGTCTTCACTCAGTTGTTTCAACTTGTGTGGATGACGGAGACCATCTCTCCGTCCTGGGGTCACGTGGTAATTGTTTCCACATTCAAGAAAGATATCAGGGGCTCTTGCGGAAAC
>JTDE01003576.1:8685-35204 GCA_014338405.1 Paragonimus skrjabini miyazakii
TAGTGTGACGCATTATAATCCTAAATGTTGATTCAGGATTAATCCGGTGACCAGTGGCCAACATGTGTTTGGCGATAGACGAGGCCGGAAGTTTGCGTGATCCCAGGACGAAGGGAGTAGACTGTGCAGTCACATCCTGAACCCATTTCGGCATATGTTCCTTCATCCTAGAGTTCAAGCGCCTATCGGTTATATGTAAGCCTTAGACTCCCTTGGACCTGATAGTTTTGCGTTGTTGTTCTCCACCTAATTTTCTATTTTATTTTCTTAATCCCCCACCCTAATAGTGTCATATATATGTTCCTGGTTATTGTTATTTGGTACTGAAGAGGCAATGCAATAATAATTATTTACCCCAAGTGATTTATTTCGAACCAGCAAAATCATAGTTCTAAATCAACCCAATAGAGTAGCCAGCAGAAAAAACGAATTTACCTCAAGCACTGTGTGTTTTGCGCTCTCATTCACTGGTCCTGCCAAACAGCAGTGAGCCAACGCATTAGCAATTACCCGTCTATTTGATTTTATTTGAAGCTGTACAAACAATTTCGGTTCCGTTACAACCAAAATGTTTCCCGCTTCCACGTCATGGTGCGGATGGCTTGACAGTAGGGCAACATCGTCTCGTGTAGCCGAACTCTGTACGGTG
The DNA here is from genome assembly GCA_014338405.1 of Paragonimus skrjabini miyazakii. Lineage (NCBI taxonomy): Eukaryota > Metazoa > Platyhelminthes > Trematoda > Plagiorchiida > Troglotrematidae > Paragonimus > Paragonimus skrjabini miyazakii. The sequence goes on from JTDE01003576.1 coordinate 9,335, forward strand.
GTTGCTATAGGAGGACAGAAAATGTAATAATTTCGCCAGTCAGAATCAAATACACATTTGTCACACAAGTGGCAAGCAAACGACAAATTCGATATAACTTCGAAGTCGGCAGACTTCAACGGATGTACAATCAACAATCTGCATTGCTTCAAGTTGAACATCATCCACAATTGATCGCAGCTGTCGCATTCCCATAGACTTTCCAGTCGGCCCCTTTCAGAAAGAAGCACTAGACTCGAGTTTCGCTCTCATTAGATCTCGTCGGTAGTGCATATCCTCGCCACTGCCGAGACTAGAACTCCAGCCACGCTGTTCTTGAGGCAACCGTGTTTACCACTGCGCCATTGACCTCACGTTAGGAACGACCGAATGATCATATGTGAACACTCAACCACTTTCGCTTTGTGAGTACTGGTCAGGTTGCTCGCCTCCTATCGAGACGATCGAGGAAAATATATTTTATTCCTCTTCAATGTGCCAAAGGAGCGCAGAAACGTAAAGTGATGTCTTAACCCGCCGTGCTTATGTAGCAAGGCGATGGCTCCTTCTTTTAGGAATTCATGTGTTAATCACAGTAACCCATAGTACTGACGACCAACTCCACTACAAACTGCATGGACACACTAGCTCCACAAAACACAAAAGTGTGCGGATCTGGGGCTTCATTACTGAAGGGAGTTGCCAAGGTCCAAACCTCAGTGATTCGCTTTCGATTAGAGTGTACAAACACCGCACTGGACTTCTAAAACCGACTATAAGCATACAGATTCTTCTGGGGAAAAACATTTGTGGTCTAGTGGAGTTGTCGCATTTACATCGTAATTTTCATTTTTAACATCCCGAAAACAAGAATTGTAAGTAGATTTTGGTTGTTCTAAAACCACCGACAAATATGAACACTTCGGTCTTTAAAATATACGTTAAAATGAGCTTTCGAATATTGGGAACGACAGCAGAGTTGAGGTAGCCTCGTCGCTTCATGACCGGGTATACTTTCATAAATGATTCACGAGCAACACATGATAAACCTCAACTTGTTTGGCTGATATCTGTAGGTTACGAAAAGAGACTGATTTAGGCAAACTCAGCTTGTGACTATTTAGCGATTCGCGGATGACTACAGCCATGGAAATCCGGCAATCGAACGAAGCGGTGAGTCGACGAAGTGGTCAATCAAGATCACACTGAGGCATACTATCCAACTTTTTATACTGAACACATGGGTATGACAAGTTGTTTAAGTCTGTCACGCGTAAAAGTACTCGAGTGATAAGCAAGCCCGAACCAACCAAAGGAAAGGCCGAGGGTTCAAGACCAGTTGTACTTTATTTTACCACTGCTTCTTGTCTGTAAAATAAATAATGAAAATCCACTAAAATTGGGATGTACAGTGTTGTCTTTTCGTTTAGTGGTTCAGATTGGTCGAATATCTCAGTAAAATGCCAAATGAAGACTGGAAGAAGGCTACAACTAATCAAAGTCGGTCATCATCACTGTCATCCATAACACCGAAGTAAAAATTCAAGATGTCCCACAAGAGCAGCATCGAGAGTTATAATGAGTACTGGATTAAAATGGATTGTTTTAGTGTGTCACGAGCTAAAATTCACAACTGACCAATGATACCTAATCAATCAATGAAGAAAAGCTGAGGCTTTCGAACCATCGGTGTTAATGCACTTCATTAGCGCTTGGTATTTATAGAATAACCTATGGAAACCTAACAGAACCTAACAGATAGGGTCATATATCCATCAGCTGGGATGACAAAACTACAGTCATTTAAGAGTGTTCTGATCAACTTGCTACCATTGTTCCGATAACTGCAAAACAGGGCAGCCCTCCACGACTCTAGCAGCGAGAGAACGAAAAGTGATTGGCACCCGTCTTTCTCACATACTCTAACCAACTGTTTAAAGTACTGCTATCTGTAAAAGTGCATGTAACCAGAGATACAACGAAATCGTAAGTGTACTCGTAGCCCCCGGTTTTCTATTTCCACTGCGTCCAGGCTACGTTTGGGTTCAATCTAGTGCGTTACCTTCTATTAGTCCCATGGGTTCGATTACTGCAAGTAACTTGTATTTCTACTGTACCGGTAAATCGTTCAAAGCCGGAGTGTCAATCTACAGATCAATAATTCTTAATGAGGTCTGATTCCGGTTCTAAATAAAGTTGTCGACTGGACAACTTAATAGAAAATGACCTTGACACGTTTAACGGACATTAAATGAAAATAAGTACAGAGTAACTTTCTGGGTGTATGCTTTCTACACCTCGTATTCGGAGTTATAAATAATGGTGTAGGTGGTAGCTTGTTGCGTCACAGTTAAAAACTGAGATATTTGTCACTAAATGAAGCAATGTCGGATTTTTCTATCAGTTAGTGAAGGTGAATTGTTCGGGGTACAGACATGGTAAGCGATAGCACAAAATCGTCCTCAGTGCGATTGTTGTCATTTTGGACGCACCTCGGCCCAAAATAAGTGCTGTCCACAGACTAACTGGTTCTTTTAACCCTGAAGTTCCAGTTAGTTACAGCTGAGGTACGAAATTTTGTCTAGCTAGAAACATATTCCGTCAAAGTTGGTTGAACGGAGGAATAAGCCCTCTGTGAATTATTTAGACGCGTGTACGTTTTCGAATTTCCAGCGACATCTCTAGATAAATTTGCAAATCTACGAGATCAGAAATACTTATTTAACTGGTAAGTGAACTTACTAGATGCGGCGCAGCTTCTTCGTGGGATACTGGCTGTTCTTCGCTTCAGCGGATAACTTTTCTGACGTTTGTTAAGAGTTTCAGGAATGGGCGGTGTATGGTTCGTTGAATGTCGTGGGGAATTTTGCAGTGGAGTATTTTTTGGGCTTCCAGATGATGGGCGTGAAAGATCAGTACTTCCGTTTTTGTCGCCGGTTAAACTCAGTTTTCGATTTAAGTATGTCTGAAGTTTGCGTAGGAAGAAACCATTTCGAAATATATTCAGCCTGATAATCTTTTAAAACTGACAGCATCATACGCAATAACATATTGCACTTGTTCATTCTGAATAAACAATCTAAGTAAAAATATCCTCCAGATTCACGTTGTTAGGGTTTTTTTGTATAGATAAGCTAAGCAAATGTCAGCCATCTCTGAAAAGCATTAGCAAGCGATTTAATTTTAGCGTGGTTTTATTTTAATGAATCCAGTGAAATCTCTGTGCCCCACTTTTTAAACCAATATTAAGGTTTCACGCTGAGTTCCTTTTTATTCACTACATAGCTTGGTTATTCTAGCAAACTCTCTCTAATTTAGCTTACAATGGACGGACTGGTTGTTGTATGTGGCTCGGATTCGCATCACACATTTTTTGAATAAGCATACTACTCCTGTTGCAAATGAACTTTGAAAGTGACAGCCAGATGTTAGCGGTTTCTCACCGCTCAGAACTTCTTTTCCTAAAAACTGACAAACACTAACTAGCAAGTATAAGGTTTTGAATACCAAGCTGCAATGTGTGTGCAACGTACTCGTCACACTTTGATGCACATGAGAAACTGAATGAAGTCCGCTCCAGCTATCTTTAGAGGTCATTGTAGCTGGTATTCTGTTTAACATAACTAGATTGTTGAATGAGGTTAACCATATGCAGCGTTCGATTTAACGCCAAATGACACTACACATCGGAGTTATGTAATTTACTATCCCATTTATCTTCACAACCAGAGATATGGCTAACACCTCTATCTAGCCTTTCGAAAACGAAACTAGAGAAAAGTACTCCGGTGTACGCTGTAAAGTTTTACGAATGACGTAATCTTAATGAGTAAGGTGACAAGTTTAGAAAAGCATCCGGACGACTTACTCAATATCAGCACCGGATGTTGCAATTATTCCCCTGTACCCTACGAACTATTCAATATGTTCTCATGTTATTCATACTGGTGTTTTCTCAAAAGACAATTGAACGAGGAAGTTGCTTATTGCTGAAAACCCACAGGATATATAAAACTACATGATCACAAATGTTTATCCCATCTTACACGACTGACTTGCCTCGGTAAAAGTTGCCGATCCTACACAGCTAGTTGCTTTGCCAAAACGTTCCACACAAAACGCCCGTTTTAAGCCGGCCTGCCACAATTCCAGCCTTTAATAATGTGAGCGTGAATGTCGTTTTCTTTTGCGTTGTGACACCGCTATATAGTAAACAGCAACTGAACTCTCAGGCTGATGATAGGGGATCTGAATTCCTGTCATGATTTTCTGAGCCAACAGTGTTGACTAGTGTACCATTGGGACATGACTTAAGTATCACATGTATTAAGACAGAGTCACGTTCACCTGCGAATGATGTTCAGATCGCCAGTCGCATCGAGAGAAGAAATATAGTTTGGTGTTTTTGCCGAAAAGAGCTAGTTGAAAAGCTATGGAAACGGGAAAACACGGATTTCGGACATTTTGGGCATAATAACAAGTCAGCGTGCCCTTAGTTTGTTCTTTATCAATATCACTTAAAAAAATCATTGTTACAGGAGAATCAATGAACGCGTTTAATAAACAAATAAACCCTTCTAAGTGTGAAACTTACTTCCCAATTTCCGGTGTAACAATGTCACAGTTTATCTCAGATAAAGAATCATTAATACCTTTCAATCAATTTAGGCAAAATTATATCATTCTCTACACTAGGAACGAAACATAGAACAAATCAGCAATTTGGAAAAATGACATGATGTTCCAACTAGCTTGTGTGGCATTCGTCGGAAGCTTTACGTTACGGAGTATGAAAAGAGATCCACAAAGCCTTGTTACTCCTATGAATTAACGATCCTAAACATCCAAGATAAAACGATCAAGCGTTTTCACTGTGTCCTTGCTGGATTCATAACAGGTATTCTGCAAATTAAAGTTTTCACAAATGTAGATGATATTTTCATCTCCTAACAAAATTGATTCGAATTGTCAACATTAACATGCCCATCTTGAGATTAAAATTTCTAACCTTTAGCCGTGTGAACCGATCAGATTCATTCAAATAAATCTCAGATTTTCATAAACATATTTGATTTGATCATGTGTTGCCGATTTCAATCTATAATTTACGTCTTGCGTTCTTTGTCAAACTCTCAAGTCCCGGCAGTGGCGATGATATGCACTACTGACGAGCTCTAATGAGAGCGAAACTCGAGTCTAGTGCTTCTTTTCGAAAGGGGCCGACTGGAAAGTCTATGAGAATGCGACAGCTGCGATCAATTGTGGGTGATGTTCAATCTATATGAAACTCTCATCTCTCTGAAATACGGCGCTAGATTAACAATCGATGGTTCAACAAATGGTATTGAGAGTAGCCATCAGTAAGTTATGTATGGTAGATTTGTGTTGGTTTCCCGGGTTTGGTTCCTAGGGGTCTATCTGACCTCTGTTTACAAACTTCGAAAGAAGTGGCAATTAATCTGGTCAACTGATATGAATATCTTTGTTATGTGATGGAGTTAGCTGTGAAGCAATAACAGTTAATCAAACGAAGCTGTGTAAAATTCAAGAAAAGCCGCCTCAATCTCGCAGGCGGCTTGAGAGTCTGTTTGAAAAGTTTTGAATGTTTGACCTTAAACATAGCGGTATCACAAACCGTGTTCAAACCATATTGTTTCTTCCATTTTTAAACTGGGTATGCGTTTATTCCTGTTGATCTGTAGTCAATAACCATTAGTGTCTGCCCCTGAATTAAGGTTTTTGTTGATTTTGTTGTTTTTGTTTTCATCGATCAAGATAATGATGATGATGACGAGAAGGAGGAGAAGAATGATGATGACGGTGATGATTATCAGCCTTTTACCCCATCTTGTGTTGCCTACGTTCAATTGAATTCAGCTATAGATTACGTCGGGAATAAATTAAATTAGGCTGTTGGAGGTTGTCTGTATCATTTTAACCCACAGTTTGTTAACCCTAGGTAAGCGTTTGAAGATTTAAAAATAGTTCTGTATGTTTAAAGAAATGCACCTTTTTGCGTCACTCTCTAACCTCTTACAAACGATTAAGCTTCGAAATACGTGAAATTCTGCCTGTTCGCCTACCTACCGATTTTGAAATCGTCCGTTCCCATTCTAACTGATGTTCATAAATGACAAATGATGGAAACTAGACAGAAATTCTGATTTATCCTTATAGCTCTCGTCTCCATACGGTGAAAAATTCCATTGTCCCCTGAGGATGGTCGTTGTGAAATGACTAAATTTAATACCCATGGATAATTCAGTCGGTTTGGTCCATATATGAAATAAGTTCCGCTTTGCCGCTACCACTTCGTTACAGATTACCGATTCCGCTTCGTAATTCCTACTGTCCATTTCCGACGTCCGAATTAAACTCCCAGTCATTCGTTGCAAGCAGATCTGACAGATTTATAATACTTAAAATCACATTCAGATTAATTCACTGAAAGTCACTAAAAGTCGATCGACAGGACATGAGACGTATATGTTTCGAACGTATCAACCAACACCATTCGTTTCTGACTGTTAATATATAAACTTACTGCATTATTCTATTGCTTGTCTTATTGTCCTGATCATATGACTTAACCAATTCAGACAAGATCCGACTTATCTTCACCCTTACAGCTTACAGTATTTGTTAAAGAAAGTAACTCAATGCATAATGAACAGTACGTTATTGCACAAAAGTTCATAGTCATCAATCTAAGCCGTGTTCAACCAGATTGAAAAAACCACAACTGTACATTAGTTTATCAGTAGCGTAATCTCATCAGTAGGATTGGTTTCCAGAAAAGAATATGTCATGTTTATATAGAGCTATATGGATAAACTGTAATAAGTTCGCGCTCGTCGGTCGGATCATGATTTAATGGGTTTGCATTTTTCAATAGGTGAGCCCATTCAGGAAATGCACCATTACCAACTTGGAAGTTTTTTCAGACGGCGTATCCTTAGAATGACAACATTACGATCAGTTTACGGAATAGATTAACTCAAGTAAGAACAGATGGGTCGGAAAATGTCGAACTCTCACCCCATTTTTCGTCGATACTTGGTTCGGTCAGTTTGACCAGCACGTTTAAAGACCAACAACGAATGTGACAGAATTGTTATAAATAAGGTACATACTATCAGACAGTAATTTATTCCAGCAGTGATTACACCATGGTCAAGACAAGTACGAAGGTAATCGTGGACAACCAATGGCACCCTTCGAAATGAAGATGACAGTGTTCGTTGCAAACCTCCCTATTATCAGTAAAATATCACCTTACAGTTTAACACTGCCGGAACTCACTTGGAATATAGCTTCTCGTTTAGCTTTCCTTGCGCTTTGCTTCTCGTCACAGTCATCCACTTTACCCGTCGTGTCAGCTACAACCCTCTCTTCCGTGCTGCGCGGCTTCGAGGCTTGTCTCGGTGAATCGAAGCTGCTCACGGCCGAGGGACAAGATGTAGGAACGACTGGAGGTGTGGATTTTTTCTGTAAAGTTGAAAACGGTCGACGAAACGTCCAGTGCACAGAAATGTTACAGTACATGAACAACTAAATCAGATCATACTTGTGGATGTTAGACATGAATACACAGGGGAAGAACATATGCTTCGTGAAAAGTGAATACAAGGTCAGGAAACACTAATAAACTAACCATAAAAGCTCGAATGTAGGTTCGAAAAAACGGACAACGAACAAACTAGTAACAGGCAATGAATTACACCGAGCAAAATTGAGAGAATGAGACAAAACGACGAGCATCAGTTTGATATAACTAGGCATCATTTCTGCACATGGATAAATCTGAGTCGAAAAACACAATTGCCACCGTTGTGGTTTGGGTATGCTGTATGCTCATTGGATCTGAAACCATTATCACACAACGCAGACAGCAGAATGATCTATGATACCGTGGTTGTTGGTGTGGAAGTGCCAAAAGTGCGGCCATAATGTATTTTCGAACGTTCACAATACAAACGTTTGACTACTATGTCGGGTTTTTATGGGCAACGATCACGAGCGTTTTCCAACCCAAATGTGATGTTCACTAAGCATATCTTATATCATCATTCGATTTCAATTATACAACAGTTAGCGATCTGGAAGAGAAATTCTGAGACTCTATGGATTAGTGAAATGATTTGTCCTGGTTGTGCGTCGAGAGATAAGTGTGTGAAAGGTAAATAATAGTTTAGGTTTTCTGCAGACAGTGTGGAAACCAAGTAGAACCGCTGAAATGATGAGATTTATCATGACAAGATACATATTTTATCTGGAAGTGTGAAGTGTTGATTCGAGTTTGTTAGTTCATGTCCATTCTCCATCGTTTCAACAGCTTGTCTAAAACCGCTTCACACATTTAGGTTGTTCCCCCTCAGCAGCATTCAGTGCTGCGGACAGGAAGACAGCCAGAATTGTGAAGGTACTGCGAAGTACTAATCAAACATCTTTCCAACGCGATGGTGTACAGGTGGACGGTTATCTACTACAGGTGAGTGACATTCGTTCAGGACAAAGCTTCATGCCTTCTTTAACAGGGAATCTAAAGATCACAGACCGCAATTACAGTATTGCACCATCACTTAGTGTCTTGATGATTACTTACAATCTATGGATTCCGAATTATTGAACAGTCACTGTCATCCGGCTGCACCCAGTCAGTTTGCGGCGAGTCAACTGAAAGTCTTGCTCACAAACCACAAAAGTGTTGAAGCCTTGCTTAAAGGCCGTTGTTTTTTACTCCAAATTATTCACAATTTACTGGCTACTGAATTTGTATGCAGCATATTCATATTCCAATTTACCTTTCTCTACTACCGTACCTGAAGCGGAGTTATGAGTAGGAAGGTCCACGCGTAACCGAGTTCGACGTAAGACAAGGAGGCGTAAGCAAGTCAAGAGGCACAGGTGTATCAGCTTTTCAATCTGGGTCCCTGTTCACATGCTAGTTAGACCACATCAATAACAATGAACGTATAGACGACGCCAGTCTCTCGCCATATGTTTTATAAACCTCCCATTTAGTTCAACATGGTAGCCGCTCGTCTCAGAAACGTAGAAGACAGTCAGACCAATGGGGATTCAAGGGTTGTGAATCTTCTAAGATGTCATTGGGAAAGGCAGTATTGGAACAGTTATCCGACTGGAAGCCGTTCGAGCATGAGCACAAGGAACTGCAGTAAAGAATGGCGCAGTTGGATGGGATATATCTCTTGGAACGTTAAACTAGGTATGACTTAGGGAACCAAATTTTCGCGGCCGTTGATTTGTCTGACATTTGACAACCCTAGGGATTCCTCTTGCACAGCAACTCTATAGAAGTACTCAGTTTCTCATGCATACTTCCAGACGTTCAAGGGTTATCGTGACATTTTTAGGGAAGCGAGATTAACCCCATCTTTTTTCAAGTGAACTTCTTCGAAGAAGACTTTCCACACTACTGACTGTGGTAACTTTCTACAGTGATGTAGAATATTGGTCGATTTGGCATCACTATTTGGCCATCACTTCCTTGACCTCGCTGTATAACGAATGCGGTGCAGAGCGATTTTCTTTCTCACTTTGCCCACTGCTATTCAAATCCATGGTCTCCAAAGTATTGGGGCGAGGAACTGCCTTTATCTATGGAAATACACCAGGGATAGGCAGAGTTTTCGAACAAGAACTTAGAAGCAGGTGTAGAATTTACTGCTTAGCTCTTATTTTATTCAGCATCTTCCTCTCCTTTCGTATTCATACCCTTCCGTAGAAGATTCTTATGGACCGCTGATTCGTAGTTCATGTCTGTTTGTTTTCTGAACTTGTGTTTGACGAAATATAAAGCAGCTTGCAATTTATTATACAGAAAATTCATTTTTCTTGAATCGGATGACCCCAACTTTGTATCCCTAACACCACTATGCCTGATATCATTATTCTAGAGGTGAACGCAGTACGTGCGTTTCTCTATAATCGATTGAGTGAACTTCATCACTACCTTATCAGGGTAACGTCTGAAGCCCGAGTGCACCCTTGAACAGAAACGCACGAGCACATTTTCCAGTACTAAGCCGTTGGAGGTGTATGAAATCCCACTGATTGAGCTCGTAGATCTTCGAGTAGATGCACTCATTTCATGTTATCTGTTGCATACCCGATTAATGTTGAGCATTACTGATCCGTTCACACGTCAGTTGGTACGATTCATATACTCTTGAGTGTAAGTGTCTATCGGTTTACCATTAAACGTAAAATCGTTACCTGGTGGTTACCATCTACGATTTAGCCACAAAAACAAAAACCCCAATTTGTGTTATGATCTACTTTTGACATTGTGATATACAACCGTATCCATAGGTGTGCCTTCCGGGTTACCTGTTTTGCTTGACGTGATAATGCTGTTTGTTTACTAGTTGTGGTAGTAGGATGCGCATTCAGAGATGTCCGTTTCAACACTACTACAGTATAGGGTGCCCATCATAGGTAGCTTTCTCGTGGAGCGGCCAATTAGGTTTATCACTGTGGATTAAGCCCATCATTGTTGAAGTCACATTCGTGATCTTAGTGAATGAATGGCCCAATGTATACTGAGTATATCGGTTTTCAACTACAAACATGTAGTGACTTCTAGAACGAGTGCGCACGGACGACCCATATATATTGCAAACTCCAACGAAACTACTTACAACTCATGAGCAGTTCGTCACGAAGGTTTAGTTTCGTGTTGGGTAACGGTCTGGTTACACCACAGGCTAATAAGCTTTTAATAAGCCTCGGTCTGTGGGTTAGCGCAGACGACCAGTCACCTTTCTCGTGCCTCACCTGATCCAGATAATGGGAAAACCGGGCATGGCTACTGACCTTAACGGCCACCTACAAACTTGTTCGCTCCTAATCAATACTGTCATCCAACTGCCTTTCTGGCTAGTGCTTAAAATAGTTCGGCCTCAGTTGGTCATTTCCACAGCCGCAAATTATTCATACGAAGCCAATTATGCGCACAATTGTTTTCATTATTCCTCGTCGAGCTGTTACAACTACATGGAGTATGCGCGATTTATGATTAAAAAATTGGAACAGGTCAGATGGGTCGTTAAACTTTTAGACTTGGTTCGCATCACAGTCTACTGGAGGAGGTGAAAGTGTCGATGACTGCATAATAATATCACTCGTGCCTTCCATGAGACATGCGTTCGTCGGTGTCAAGGGCCTCACGCTTGCTTGGGTTTCAAAGAACTGTGGAATAGTTGACCACTGGAGATGTAAGGTTTGCACGAAGTGTTTTTGGACACCCAGACAAGGATTACACAGTCTGATGACAATATATACGGCCATGGAATGGGCTTGATGAACCTTACAGGTCATTTTGAAGGCTTCATCCGGCTCTATTTGATGGCCAGTGTGAATTAAGTGGGAACCGACCGCATCGAATATGGGTTTTCTCCAACCGTTAAGAAGCCGTTCCGGGAGGTGTTCACGATTTAAATCACGCACCATCCCTATCGTTTACCAAGCAAAGTATATCGTCTAGTAGCACCTACAAAGACGGCACTTGTCGACGACGTGACGCATTTTATTGGTCAGTAGTTGGAGCATGAAGACGTCTGCGAGTAACGGACCTAAAGGAAAGCCTATAACTAAGTCATCGTTATGTCCATAGAGCTCTCCGTTGAATTGAAACTGAATGTTTGAGGCATAGAACACTAGTAGTTGCTTGGGTTTGGCCATGGGGGTGCCGAGATTGAGTTGTACGTTATTGTCAGAGAAGTCTCCAGTCCCCTTAAAATATGATGTAACAAGAAGACTAACAAAGTACACTATCAGCGACCTTCACCGCTGCTATATTCGTCTACTTCTCCGGTCTTCACGATCGTCCTCAGCCGTCTTGACGAATAGTGTTGTCATCCTGACTACACGCCTAGACTTAACTATCTGGACTTTTGTCTGGTTTGCTCTTCTTGGCTTTGCTTTGTTGCTAGTCGTAAACCCTATAAATACGAATCCGTTTGTGACCATGTGGTCTTCGGGCAGAGCGACAGAATGGAGTTCTGTTTTGAGGCCAATCTTTTTTCTGTGTTCATGCGGTAGCGTCGGGTGGATGGAAAGAGACTAACTGACCGCGTATACTGCGTATTCCGTCGTTCATTACCGTTATCCGCCGTTTCATTGACCGTCATCCTGTATCCGTTTACGCGCTCGTAAGCCGTAAATCAATTCACAACAATTATCAATATAAGCCGCGAGATAATCGATAGTTTCTTTTAACACGTTTGAGGTTATATTTAAAGAAACCATTTTACGATTCTTGATATTCACTGAATCAACCGCGTCGAGGAAGTAAAAAGTATCTTTTAACCTGATTCCGTCAGTTTCGTTTTGATTGGTTTCAATAGCTCCAATTGCCGCTGGGTTAGGGAACGATACGGAGAAAGGTACATGTCGAGAATCGGTCTTGAAGGCAATCCATCTTTTGGAACTTCACGAAGACCACAGATGCGTGGAATGACCATCCCTGTTGGTCTGATGCGCTCAAAGGTGCGTGCTTCCATCAACTTTGAGTGTTTCATCTCACAGAGTAATTTGGATGACTTCTTCTCTAAGGTCACTGTTTTATTTTTATCATTTCCTGTCTTAGTATACATCGATCTTTCGAAAAGTGTAAATGACATTTTGTCGACAAAATCGGTTTTATCTAGTTGAATAATACCGGATTCGTTACCAGGTTTCATAAATAGAATGTTTATATAAGTTTGCGGTTCCCTTATGGCTCCATTATTACTTGTAATTCCTTTGCTGGATGAAGGTGTACAAACTATAGAGTCAAATACCCACTCCAGAGGACTGTGTACCACTCAGCTCGCCTGTCGGAATCGGAGCACGACGTATTATGTAATTTCCGTTTCGTCACAGATCTCTAATGGTGTGTAAGAGAACCTGGTCGCTTTGGGTTAGAGAGTGTTCGTGACCCGGTGACCACTCCAAACCGTGAGCTGGATAATGTGTGTGAGGACACGAGAGTGGTTGGTACCGACACTAGCTATGTTGGACGGGTTGGACCTGCCAAAGGTATCGGGCTCACAATGAATGAACACGGCCGTTTATCTATGTTACGTTACCGTTCAGGTGTCAAATAGCATGTGTCAACACGGTTATTAATGTGGATGTGGACGAGGAGATATTTACAGATTAAATCGTGATTATGTGTAATCTACGTTTCCTGTCAGAAGGACACCTAAAAACCGCTCACTAAAAGTGAGGTCCCTACTGCGTTTTGACCCTTTAAAGATTTAAGCTCGTACCGGCACTCTACAAAAAAGATGGGGACGAGTAAGTAGAAGACTTAACTCAACTGGTTAAACTTGTATGGATGGCTCAGACCATTACTCTCTGCTGTAGTCACTCAATAACACTTCCCATGTTCAAGAAAGGTCGAGGGCTGATGCAAAAACCATACGGAAATTAGTCTGATATCACTGATTACGCGAGTTTCGACATCAATTGCATCTCGTTGACTCAGTGCAGCTGTGAAGGTAAATATTAGGGAATAACAGGCAAGGTTTCGTCATGAACAACTTTGGAATGATCAAATTGTCACGCTTTGTCAATGTCTGGAGAAACGTAACGTCGATCAAAGACTGACGTTTCATCTCGACTGTGATTATGTGGAGTCAAGGTTGAATATGACGTTATGGAGGTTGTTGACTGGTTCATGTAATTGGGAGATTAAATCCACAAATGCGGAGGTATGGATAATCAAGTAGAAGTTATTATCCCAAAGACTAAGAAGGTATTCGTTTAGGTTGGGCATCTCCGGTGATAGATGGGCTTATTTCTGAGGCTTAAGGATCGCGTATATGAAGTGACTGTGAGTGCTGTCCTACTTTACGACCGCTCAGACTAGAAGACTTGGACCGTCTGTAGGTAGTAAACCATCGATGTCTGCATTCGATTTTAAGCACAGGGTTGCACCAACGTAGGAAGCAGGTATTTGGTAGTGACTACCGAATGATTTCGTTTGTTCCACCTTCAAATTTGCATGGTCTTTGACAGCTAGGCTATGTGTTAAGGAAGCCAGCAAGTTGTCTATCACACCGAGCAATCTCTGTCGAAATTAAGGACGATTGATGTAAGCTGTGAAGTAGTTAGGTAATTATCTGGTGTATGCACATGAAGTTGTTCATTATGGAATTTGCCCTCGCAGACCAGTTTCGTCCCACTGGATGAGGCCGTCGCTATTCATAGGGTCGGTGATTACAGACATTAGGTTAAATGGTGGCTAACCGGACCCATTGGTGTGAATGTTATCGTTGCTTAGCTAAATTGTTTGTGAAGCAGGTGCACTTAGTTACGTGGGGCAGCATAAGCCGTGAGAAATTCATTTTGCTGATGATACCTTACTTTCAATTATAGCTCAGTTGTTTGTTTGCAACGTGACATTGAACGTTTAAGCGTAGGCATAGTCGTTTCTAGTAGTTAGGTCTTCTCTCTTCCTTCTTTTCTTGAGTATGGCCCGTTTTTTATTCATCATAATTGCACGGCAGTTAAGTAACAACGTGAACTTCTGATGCATTGCCGTCCTTGATGATGAAGATAATGATGACGACTGGGTACAAAACGACGACCGATGGTGGGTTGCTGTAGACCTGATCCAAAAAATTACATAGAAAATACATAAAAACGGCTATCTTTTGCCTGCAATTTCAACTAGCAGCCTACAAATCCAGGGTTCAGGAGTAACTAAACCGTTCAAAATACTGTGTAGGAAAGCCCTTTGTTCCAAGTTTTAGGCCTAGAAGAAGTTGCGTCCACTTCGAAGAAGTGTAAAAAGTGAGCTCTGCCCTTTAATCGGTTATACACATTTTTCTTTCGAACGCGATGACGTGGATTGTACAAATTTGGGACAGAGTATTGCCTGTTATTGTTTAGTCGTTGTTCTATGACTGCGGACACTAGATAATTTATTCGGAAGCTTTTGACTACACACCGCACGGTATTTCCACCAGTCCGTTTGAAGTTATACTCGGGTTTGTGGAATCTTTTACACGTGTGTTTACCCTTAAATAAATAATTAGATTGAGTGCCTTTGTTAGACAGTAACATGCAAAGTACAGCAAACTTCGCTGGCGCCAGCGTTGACGTCAATGAAGGGGCTATAAGGAGTGCGCATCGGATGAAATCAGTGTTACCGCCAAGCGTGACGCAAGTGATGATTTCCCCCCCAAGGTTTACGATAGTATGGAAGGGGTGCTGATATGGGTATCCTACTTATTGTGACTGACTTGCGTTGTAGGATTTCCAGATTGACTCATGGAGAACTTATTGAACATATGTCCATTTTCGACTATCATGTTGCACAATAGATACATGCAAGTAATTGTCATAAAATAAATCATTTTGTCTTGTCCAAAACTGATCTCCATACCACACTGAGAAAGACTCATGGAAGTGGTTCCCGAACTATATATATCACCATATATATGTATGGATTACAGTGCGTCTTTTACTCTCATATCGGTAGCATTTACGGCAACAATGCGGTACTGGTGAATTTTGTTATGCGTTTGAAAGCGATGGGTCCCCACTAAAGATACGAAAATCTATAAGTTACTCATGCCACTTTAATATTCTTTCGTATATTTATGTGTACTGTATTCCCCATTAATTAGGGATCCACTCCTCATAAGGACATTCTGTTATCCTTCCGAGGGCGTCTGTTCTAGAGCAGGCTACCATAGTCAATGTCGTCGGATAGGGGATTGTGAATTGGAATGCGTTCAAGGCTTTAATGACTAGTGGCGTGTCCTTTCATTACTTATTTTTTTTACAATTAAATGCACTGCCTGATTCATGAGTTAGTTTTGTCATTTATCGCAGACTCAGCGAGGCCATCAGATCAGTAGAGATATTTCTGATAAACTATATGTGCTGTGCAAAACTCAGTCTGCCTCAGGACGTTAGATTGTTTTACAATCTCATAAATTATAATGGTACACCAACTTGATGAACGGCTACAACGTATTTTAAATATGAACAAAGCAGTAAGAAGACGGACAGAGGTAGATGCTAGCATTTTAAATAGTAAATACGCAATATATAAACCAGCATAATCTATAAGATCGAACACCTTATGTTAATCGGTGATTTAGAATAACCTGTAGTAGAGCGGCAGCTGCTATGGAGTAGTCGCTATGGGGGAGGTCCTTT
The DNA here is from genome assembly GCA_014338405.1 of Paragonimus skrjabini miyazakii. Lineage (NCBI taxonomy): Eukaryota > Metazoa > Platyhelminthes > Trematoda > Plagiorchiida > Troglotrematidae > Paragonimus > Paragonimus skrjabini miyazakii. The sequence continues at coordinate 25,496 of JTDE01003576.1, forward strand.
TATAAAAAGCACGGTATCACACTAATATCACGTAATCATATTCTCGTGGGACGGAGCCAACCAGATGTGGTGACGTCAAATTTCTGCCTGTGATCCTCTGCGCTGTCACCTAATAGTAAGGTAGCTCACATCGGAAGTCTTCTTTCTTAATGTGTTGTTGTTCACTTGATAGACTTCATGCATACCAGCTAATAACTATGCCATTCTTTTTGTGACCACATAAAAAACACCTCAAAATCTGATGAACAGGATGTGGATTAAGACCAGTATAGTCTAGTACACACCTTCTGCTTTCCCATGACTGCCTTCGATTGGTCCGAGGAAGGTTCAGTAGGAGGGCCTGAGTTCACCGCGATACTGTTGGCTTCAAAGGATCTGTTAAAGGGTTGAGTGGTGGAGGTTACTTGTTGAACCGATTCGGCATTGGATTCGTTTTGCGTCGACCGTTTGCTTGAAACTTTTACTGATTTCCTGGAGGAAGATCGACGGCGCGGAAAAGTGTTAACTCTGTACTTGTCGGTTGTTTGGTTTTGCTCGAATGGTATGAAGAACGAGTGTACTTGGGGACTTTTAACTTCTTCCCTGTTAGACGTTGGGGCTGTGTCGGTTTGGTTCTCAACGTGAATGTTACTGGGTTTGAGAGATTCGGCAGGTTGTATGGAGGCGGGTTGACCGGACCACATACATTCATCCGCAACGGGTCCAAATTTGATAGGATTGAGCTAATAAAACAACAAAAACTTGAGATCATAGATTGACTGCAGGTCAGACATTTGAACGTACAAGCATCAGATGATGCGTTGTTCCTATCGTAGAGCCGACTTTATTGTATACTTCGAAAGTCATTCTTTATGCTAGCACCGAAGCATACACATCGTTTTATTTCCGCGATCATAATGCTTATGAGACGGGGATACCTCGTCGTTCAACATGAATGCAACTAATTATCGGTTAATTTCATCGCTATCCACGGTGTGACAGTGTGGAAGGAAATGTTCGCGTTTCGCTTTCTTGTCTAAAAAGGTCACTGGACGTGCACAAAACGGCTACGGCGTCGTGAAGTCAGATATTCCTGATCAGCCACAATGAAAACGCCTCAATAGAGCTGGCCTATATTGGCCAGGTACAGGTGAGAATTTCATTTTGTAAGCGAGCGACACACTGGGCTGGTGTTTTCCTATATAAGCTCTAGTACAACTGCAAATTTAACTACACAGGGGCTTAATGACAGATAAGCAAGCGCACGGTAAGTAACTTATAAAAGGGTGCGAAAAATGGCTCAGAATTTGTTAACTGTAGATATTTATCAAGCGCCTTTTTTTCAGTGAAGCGATATTCCGTTTAAATGACTGTGACAAAGTTTGATATCTGGGTTCAATCGATTAAGTCACATTCACTTCCATTTTTGCGTCTCTAAACTGGAAATATCTTGTCTCCATTACCAAACGATGGTATGACGACAGAATCAGCTCCTGATGTGCTGCTGCAGATGAGAGCGTAATATTGCTGTTTTTTTGGAGGGCTGTTTATAAGTACAGCTACCATCAAAGCTGTTAAAGTGATGTCCAACCTATAATTATAAAGCACTGGCTTTGTAAACCCAGAGCGTTTTATACATTTACAGGGCACAGAAGCCGTGTTCACGGTACCTTCAATAATTTCATCTCAACTTCCAGTATACAGGTGTTTATATACACTGCCGTCACATGTAAATTTTGAATAGTTCTTGAAAGTTTTGGCCCAAGGAAGGCTTGAGTCCCAGAGACCAGTGTTCAATAATAACAAAGCTTTATTTTGAGTATCGGCTTGGAACAAACAGTAGTTACATTCGACCTCGACGCTTCGCATATACAAATTCTAATCTGCCTGTACTCATCTAAACTTAGAGTTCAATCCGTACTTTAATTCGTCACCATTCCTTATGAGTAATATGGCAGATTCCATAATTCAGATGAGGCCCAAATAGCCGATGGTGGCCTTGATGGAATCCAGTGTGAACTGTTGAGAGATCCTGCTTGGGAATTCAGTCAGTTGAACCATTTAGTGGATTCCAGATGACACAATGGATTGGGTGTGTAACCAAGTCTAAATGTAAAATATGTAAATTCTTGGCTTGGCTTCATAACTCAGCTGATAGTGTGGTTGCCTTATTTTGGCATGTTGTTTATGTCGCTGTTTCGAATCCAGTTGAAGCCCAGATTTTTCGCAATTGTGTCTCATCTGGATTCATTACTATTCCGTATTTTACGTGACGAGAACACATGGTTGTCACGGTCACCTGTACAATACTGCCGTACTAATTTTGTTGGATATTAATTGTGGACTAAATATCTGTATACAGGCGAACATGTTTCGTTGAAAAATCCGTTACCTTCAGACGTTGCATGCGAAAATTTATGAGTGACTGAGCTGACATTTATACGTCAAACCATGTAGTGTGTAGTGACCAGCTATCGTGTGGCTTCTCTAAGGATCCCGGCTGCAACCGTGTTCTCCTCCCTGTTTGTTCTGTACGCATGATTCTGTGTACGCCTGCTATAGGAGGCCTGTTATGAATTCAATGACACTTTCTTCAGTCGTGCAACTAATTGCACACAACGAATGCTTGCTCTTTCCTTAACGGCTCATCTAATATTTCATTCTTTCAGGTCGTTTTACCCGAACCTATTCGAGCGTTGTTCAACGCACTCAAAGGCTCCACGCACTTTTTGCTTGCCGCGCTTTTGAGTGCCGCCGAGTGGGCTGTGGCCCACCTCGCGCTTCTTTTCTTCTTCATCTTGGTTGCTGCCGTTGGTCCCAGACTAAGCTAGAGCTAACTACTTATCATATTACCAAACATTGTTGGAAATATACGGTTTGTTTCCAAACCTCATTGCCTTCTCCAGTTCGATGCCTTTTGGGACTACGTTTCGATTGCTCTTCAGGAAAGGCGTTTTAAATTGTTAGTGGACGAGTGTCTAGCGCATACACACTTGTCCATTACAAGTGAAACGTTAGTTAATCGAGTGTTTTGAATATCAGACTGCCTCCTTAAATTTTATGCAATAGTTGAGGACAACATGGAATCACCCGGTTCATCTGGGATTAAACAAGGGAATGACGCTGTGAGGCGGTTTCAGAGTTTTGTTACGGATTGTGGAAATAACGAACCCCGATAATAATATTTTTATCATCCTGCATGTACATGCAAATTTGTCTCACATGTAGCTCATTTTTTGTTTCAAAAGTTAAAATGTTACCAAGGCATTCTTCCAGTTTACTAATTGTTTTTAAGACTTCGCACAAAAAAACATTTGCTACTATTTATGGAACGGATCTTGTGTTGGTGATAATTTTTAATTTTTAGTGGTTTCAGGTAATCAAGTAATAACTCGGAGTGACTTGACCTGTCTTCCTAGGTACATACTGTTTACTGTTGTCTTAAGTTTCCATCACGCTTTACTTGCTAGGCTCAACTTTCTTGTAGATGTGTCTCTTTCTTTCAGGCCGAAAAAAGGGTTTTTGTTGTCTGACGTCTGTCTCTTTCAGGATTCTGTGCTGATTGTTACTACAATTTCGGGTAGTTACGGGATAATGGGTGCTCGTCTGGAACCGGCAGTAGCGAGGCTAAGCCACGCGGGTTCATTGGTATCGATAATCCTGACAGCCTAAGCTGAACATGAATGTCACCAGTTATGTATATGCTTGCGTAAAATTTTGAAGATATACATTATGTATACATACCGTTCTTTATGTTTAGAAAATATAACATTTACCTCAGGATGTTCGGTTTTTTCACCAACCTCATTTTGTTCATCAGCAGATAAGTGAGGTTGATAAGTTGGCGGGGCTGCTTGAGGCTGATTTGATGTCTCAAGCGTCGTATACGCTTGATGGTAAACTGTATTTCCAGGAATCAATGTTGTATCGGGTATTTCGTAGGCACCAGACACACAATACGGACCAGGGGTAAAGTAAGGGCCATTCGGTCCAAACGATGAGGAGACCATTGTTGGAGGGATCCATGTAGGTTGTGAGTTTGGAAACACAGGTCTTAATGGAATCTGACGTCCTGACGATGATCTTGACTGAACTGGATAAACAACTTGCACTAGATTAGGATCCATACTGTACTGAGGATAAAAGGCTCCATTCGGTACATAGAATGTATGACAGTTAGGTTCATAATGAGACCTTGAACGAACTTTCCGATGGCCAAAACCTGTTTGATTCTCAAAACTGGTCAATTTTCTTGATCTTGTGTTTGTAGAATAGCTAGATGTGCTACAATTTCTAACAAATTTAAGATTTCTTCCAGAATCCTGGTTTTCATCACGCAACAATTCATTCTCACCTCCGTCGTCCGTTATACTCTCACTGCTTGAGTAAACTTTCTTTTTTAACCGAGGTCTGAGACTGGACGTTGCATTTGCTATCATGTTTTGCTTTATGACCTCATCTGGTGATAAATCAAGGCCTTTTTCTAGCACTTGACTGCCAGCCTGAGTCATCTGACTCCTCCTTGTCTTTGAACTGCCTGTATGATCATTTGCCGCATGAGTTTCCCATGTTTGTCTATAGGCTGCACGCCTGTTCCACATTCGATCTCGTTTCTTATAAGCTGCAGCAGGATGTACGCACTCGCAATTCATCATTTGAGGAGAAACAATTTCTGGTTGGCAGTGTGGTGTTTTATTATATCTCCTAACTTGTGAACCCGCCGAAGAAGATACGGATATTTGTGCTTGTTCCACGGTTGGATCGACTAGCCGTTCCGAATGATGAAGCCCTTTACAGGAGGGAACATATTGGTTGTTCATGGTCGAGTTTGGTTCCAATCCGATAGCAGGAGGACCTTTTGGTAGATCAAATTCTGGTTTGAACTTTGTAATTTATTAAGGATGAAGAAGGAGAGAAATTGTGGAAATGGATCGGTTAAAATATTTTCCACGAACTTCGTTATTAGTGCTGAGTAAAAATATCCACGTTGAGATAAAATCAACGTAACAATTCATTATTCAACGATCGCCTCACAAAGTTACCAAGGAAGGGTTGTGCCCCTAAACAGCACTTTCGCCAGCTTCAGTGATGCCTCTTTAAAGTTTTCAGACTCCGAAATACCACAACAACATAGAGATTGATCACAGTTTTTACTCTAATTTGGGCGGTGTCCCCCACAAAGACCAAAAGTCTTACAGCGACAGTTTTACCACTCAAAACTGTTTTGATCAATCTACAAACAGTTTGAGATGCTTTACACAGCTGACGTCACTATCCAAATGGTTTTACAGTGACACCAAACTAAATTCCAGACCGCATGTTAGGGATGAATTGTGAGCATTACTCGACATCTATTAAATCAGGCTACAGGCATCTCATAATTATCTAGTGCTTTAGTAATACACGTCGTAATTTCCGTCGTGCTAAACTAAGTTTAAGACGAGTAGCATGGGGTAGACTTTCCTGTTCCCACAAACCAGCCAGTCACACAATCTGAGACAGGCAGCATGTACGGGGACTGTAATTATTCGCTATAAACAGTCATCATCATCATCATAGACAGCAATGCATCAGTGATTTACACTGATGCTTAACTTCCGTTGATACATAGCCTGAAATGTCCTCTTCTTCAAGAAGGGCCATTCCTAGAAAGACCACCTGTTGTCGGTCTAGTTATTAACTCCGTAGATGTCCTATCAATAATAATTTGTTGTGCAAGTTAACTGAAGCCCAGTAGAATATTATACTACCTATAAACACTCAGTCGCATGGATGCAGTGAGAATGTATCCAAGGGGATTATCTCACGAGGTTCACTAGGATGAATAAACTAAAAAGCAGTGAGGTTCTGACCAGTCCTGTCAAACTTACCGGATTTTTTCATGGTCATTGTCTAGATTATGTGGCAATAAGTCAAGGTAATCTACAAGGAAGCTGACATAAGTCTACAATTTCTTATTTCTTGTCACTCAGCTGTTGTCGTTCACTAAGTGATGGTTAATTAGCGCAATGGAATTAAGTGGCATATTGATAAAGTAAATTTACGAATTGAAATTGGTGGTTGAAGTGACCGCAACATTTTACGGTCTAGCAGTTAATTCAATGAATAATTTTGTCCGGCCTTTGTAGATTTCTAAATGGGCATCTGATTCTCGCTGATTTGCTTAGGAGACACAAAAATAAATTCACAAATAACTGAAATGAGATAATGTTCAACTTAGTTAATGGAGTCTCAAGAAAACAGATGAGATATTTTCCATTGGTCATTCTTCATATTCTTTCCTTCTAAGGTGAAGTCGATCAGCTAGCTAGTTTTTGTTGACCTACTTTTAGTAGCTAATTGGTTTCGTTCTGGAAATGAACGGACTGCAACAATTAGGAGAAGTAGATTTGGCCGATAATAGAAGCATCTAAGGAATATGTCATGTGAATCAAAAAAATCTCCCACTGTATTAACACAGGTGGATCTGTTGAGAGATATATTTTCTCAAAAGATCGACAAGCACATCAGCGACATATTTTTTTACCCAGTTACCTACTCCATTTCCAACTGTCACCAGATGTTCCTGTCCGTTAGGACGTATATTCAACATGCTACGTTGTCCGATCCTCATAAGACTGTCTGCTTGCTCAAACAAGTACACTTTTTTGTTCAGTATGTGCCCATATCAATAAACTTTCGACTAAAACAGAAACAGTAAAACAAGTGCGAAGAACTTTCCCCCTTCTTTACAAACAGTGGACTTATGAATATAAGTACAATTTTGCTGCCCGAGAGAGAAGTCTATCAAGCCATAGATTAACAAGTTTAGGGACTCCATTCAGCTCTGATGTCAAGTGTGACGTTTCAATTCCAGACGGGTCAATCGAAGGCTTTTCTGTCTGAACGGTTTTACTATTGTGAGCACCTGGAACGCGTTTATTTTAAAAAGGTATAGAAACCACTACTGGAGAACTAGATAATGTAGCTGCGCACTCTTCCGATTGCTTTCCGGTGAGATACACAAATAGTCGTGAGAGAAGTTGGGAGCGATAGTTGCTGATCGATTTCAATAGTATGGAGTCTAACACAGGTTGATTAGGTCGTCCGTGACGTAGTGACAATTTGTGAGATAGATCAATAAGGGCCATAATTAAACTATCCTACAGATATTGCCCAACTTTCTTTCGTAAGCATGTTTTATGCAGTTTGAGTTTGTGCACTGACATGGGACGTTCAGTAATCAAGGCGAGATTAATTTTTTCCCCTTAATCGATGAATGTCTTACGTTCGTTTCACCTAACTTTAGTGGAATTGACGCAACAGTAAAGTTCATTGCTTTGTAGGCGGTGGTTAACGTTGTTGTTACCGCTATTATTGGTACAGATGTAAAAATTGTCCCACATCTAGGCCAAACAGCAAAGCTTATCTTTCAGATTTTACGTTATTTAATAATGTATGTTTCATGAGTTAATAAGTTACGCAACGTCTGAAACCAACAAGTCCATTGCAACCATAAAAACTGAACTTTACTTACGAGATTGTATCGGCGATTCTCTGGCTCAACGCGCTGTTTTTCAAACATCATTTGCAGCAGATCCGTACTGAAATGAACAAAATAAGTTACTTCTTTAAGAAATGACTAATGCACTTGAAAGTGGATCTGAGATAAATCACTATCCCTTTTATTATCCGTTAAATACCTATATGTGAAAATTTGTGACTATCAAAAATTTGATGGCTTAATAATAGTTCCGATTACCATTATCTCGGTAACAAATATGTGATGTGAATTTTAGGAGAATAAGACTAACAGTTGTGGTCGAGTTCCTCAAGAACTTCGAAGCCGTAACAAACAGTCACGTCATCCAATAGCTTGACACCAAATTCATGATATATGTGGTACATGATGCTGTTTCATGAAGTTTTTCTGATATAATATTTCTCAATTTATAAATCCATGTGTTGAACCATTTTTACACAAAGGTCCCCGCCTGATCCACGATCGGCTCCTCGATTTCAGTAAAGATTAAGTTTACAAAACTTTCACAGAACCTCATCCCAACCACCCAGTCGACTCACGGTTGTGTTCAATCTGGTAGGATTTAGTTAGTGTCAGTAGAGTGCACCATACAACTTGGAATTAACTGTTTCTCGTACTCGTGAAGTTGAATGACTGATTACAGTATTCCGTTGCATTAAAAGTAGTAACTTGATATTGATAATAATAACAATAAAATAAAAACAGACTAAACAGGAACTCCCGTTTGTTAAATTTGATGTACTTGGCAGAGAAACGAACTAAGTTTTGAAAACATGTTGACTTGGATAGTTCCTGCCTGAAGAGAGAGAGAGAGTCAGAGTGAAAACGAATATTTTATCACAGATTCAACAGTGAGCAAACCCATGGAAATAGTTACCGTCTGTAAATACTCGACCTCGAAAACCACACACGCTACTGCTCCCATGAGTTAAGTTTACACATTGATCGTATAATACTCTGTTTTCTCTTTGAAGCCTTGATTTTATTATAAGACAAAGAGAAGAATCACCTTGCGATAGTTTTCTGAGCATTGTTCACCGATACGACCTTATCGTTTTGAACTATCGAGTGTGCTGGTTTTAGATCACGTATGTACACACCACCGTCGACCGATTCGATAAGTCCTCCATCTGACAAGACTTTGGTCAGACGTTCCTGAGTGTTCTTTCCTTGTGTACACGTGATTTCCTGGACACCCATACCACTGGCCAAGTTGATTTCATCCGATGTGGTTGTGCTATCTAAACGGTAGGTACCCTTTCCACCGACTGAAGAATGACTATGGTCACTTCCAGACGTGCCGGAACGAATCGGTTGGTTACAGCTCAGGAGTGACGGCTGTTCCGTTTTCACACATAAATTTGTCGGTCGGGTTAATTTCAGTGTCCCGTTCGTTGGGGGTGAGGTAATATAGACCTGTGGTTCTTGTGCTGATTTCGTGAGAAAGAAAAGTATAAATGTGAGCACATACAAGTGATAACAGGTAATCGCATGTTGTTTGTTTGAAACAGCTGAAATGTCAAAAGTCTGCGAACATCAAATTAGCCGTACACAAAATGCCCAGCTATTCATAATGATGAACAATCCCGAACTGAGTGTTTACTTCAGAGTTAAGTAGTGAGATTTTTAATATGACAGCATATGTCTAGCATGCCCCACTGAACCATATCTGTTCATTCTAGACAAAACAACTCAAAGAAAAACAAAGATTCGACGATCAAACCGTTTCCTACGAATTCCCATTAAACGATTGGACAAAGTGAAGTGACGACCAAAAAGTTATTGATCAAAAAATAAACAAAGGAAAATGTGGTATGATAACTGGTTAACACGACTTTATTCAAATTGGAAACACAAAATGATTATCCTTTCGGCAGTCAGTGCTAACCAGGCTGGGCAAGTGAGATGAGGACAAAATACTTTGCACGTTGGGCGGCCGTTTCTAGCTAATGGAAGCCCACCGAGTTTAGCAAGTTCACCGACGCAAGTGGTTCGAGCTGTGTATACATGGAAACTGTCACACTACAGAGCTAATTCTGTTGCAGGCATACGAGAATCCTGCGTCATCTCATACTTACACAAAGCCACTGCTCCGAAAAAATAGTTTCCAATCAGGGCGAACGTTGAGAAGCGTGCAGTTTAGTGTGAAATTCGACAAGCGACAAAATCATGAATACAGTGTCATTCTAAGTTCGATACAGAAGTTCA
>JTDE01003576.1:40238-56752 GCA_014338405.1 Paragonimus skrjabini miyazakii
CTTTTTCACATATTAAACCCGTTGGTATGACGTGAATACAAGGCAAATCACTCGAAAAATCGATAGTATCTAGAAAGAAAATCAAAACCTACTCGCAAACAAATCGTTATTATTTTTATGATACAGGCGACTTGAGGCCAAATGTATGAATGAAGAAGTCACTGTTTTAACGAACACTCGACTCCCGACAAATGAAGCAATGTTGCATTGTATGGATTAGTTATATATCTTGAAACTTTCCTTCTTTCAAACTCTTCATAATTTCCGATATTTATACGCAATCAATTAACCTAGCTATCCACACGGTTGGCTCAAACAAAACGTACCACTGAAGGGTGAACTATGTATTATAACGAACTCCACTGTTAACTGCACGGACTACGTTGTGTAACATGTAATGTGTTCAGAATTGGCACAATATAATGGTCAGTCGTTGTTCAGCTACAATTTCAGGCCGCTTCCAACATGGACAGTAAAACTTTGGGGCATGATGAAGTTCTTGTGGTAGGCCAACTCAGTACAAAGCCACCGCAGTAGGCTGATCGATGCAGAGATAATGCTATTGAACAGCCTGACTAACTTGTCAGGTTCAAAGGGATCGAAGATAGCACAGTGCGAGGATGAGTATCAGATGAGAGCGAGATAGCACATGAAAAGTTTGGTTAACCTTTCAAAAACTGACGTGCACACACACCGGCTGGCCAAGAGATGATAGACTACGCAGACATGATCTGCAGACCCCGTACCATTTTGAGTACGGGAAAGGTGACATAGTACACTGTGCGCAGCTTTGTGGTTCATCAGAACGTTCATGAAGCAACAGGCTGTCATTTGCCACTGATGTTGTCGGTCCTTCCATGGAGAATGGACACAGTGTCGATAATATTTTTATTGAACAGAGCCCTTAGCAACTGATCTGCTCCCATTATGGCTTCCAGTGAGGCCGAAGCATAAATGTATAAAGAATTTAGTTCAGTGACTATCATTCAACTAGCGAGTCAATACTACTGTGTTTCTGTTCACTGTGCATCGAAGTTCTTACGCGCAACAAACTTCAGGAAAGAAGTAAGCCGCTGTAAAATTCTATACGAGAACTTTTGTAGAGTTGATATCATCAGCATTGTAATCTCAACGTAAATTTGTCAGCTTGCCATAAAGGGGTCGACCGTAGCTGCACGAAAGAACACATTGGTCACTGAAGCACGGATGTCACGGACAGGTCACAGGCAACCAACTTTAGTCAGATGTCCGACTGTTCTCAACGAGGCGAAAATCCTCTGATCACAAATGGAATAGTCACCGATAATAGTCAAACAACTGAGGTATTCAATAAATTAACTGCCAATAAAAAACTAACGTTACTCTCCGTAGATGCAAGATGAACTATTGTTCTCCATGTGCATCAAAAAATACCGCTCAACAATTCAATGATTTCTGTGATTTCAACTTGGACAGAAGTCCTAGTCGAGGGTCTTTGATTGGAGTTAACAGGACAGTTACTGTGTCTCCTCTCGTGGCAATCGGGCAACCTGATCATTACTCACAAGCGAAAGTGGTTGAGTGTTCACATATTATAATTCGGTCGTGCCTAATGTGAGGTCAATGGCGCAGTGGTCAACACGGTTGCCTCATCAAAGTGTGACCGGAGTTCTAATCCCGACCGTGGAAAGGATATGCACTACTGACGAACTCTAATGAGAGCGAAACTCAAGTCTAGTGCTTCTGCTGTTCGAAAGGGGCCGACTGGAAATTCTATGGGAATGTGACAGCTGCGAACAATCGTGGCTGATGTTCAGTGTTTATGGAAACTAGAATCCCCTACTGTTCATCAAAATCTTAAGTGTAAAATTATACATCCTGATTGACCTTATTACTTCGTTTTAAATATGTGTACCATGGAATACTTTTCTCTAATCACACTCTTTTATGGATAATAGAGAAACTCAAGCTGACTGTACAACCGACGGATAAACGAATGGTGCCAGTTTACGAAAGGAACTAAGATATCTAGTTTCATTTGCAGAATATTACTAAACAACCTGTGAGCAGTTTAACAGAGATTTCCTATATGACACCGTTTTCTGACTCACTTTTATCCGCAACGCAATCCACTTGTGAACCCAACTAGAAATTATCAAGTCCATCAGGGGGTCAAACTCACGCATCTGTCAACTTGAATTAATTATCGTTTCTCCGGTCAAATCATCTATAAGCCAGGGCCTTTCTTGATGTATTGGTTTGTTGCCATCGACAATGGTCACAGTAATAAGGATACCAATAGATCAGAGATACGGTCTCCTCCGGTTCCTTTTGACTTCGATTCATTCCGATCAACGTATCCTTGCCAACTTACCTCGTGAAAATTCACTCAGGGATTGCTTGTTCCTGTGACATTCACTCTCGTGAACAATTCACCCCGGGACAATTATTCCGGAGATAAATAACCTTGTGGGGCACTTTACTCGCACGATAATTCATCCCGAGAGATCACATATCCGACCAATAACATCCTGAGATAACTGATCCCTGTTGTACTAACAACCAACACAATATGCAATCGCAGTCAGTGTCACTGAGTAAGATGGAAAACAATATAGTAGAGACGTAGCCTTTAGAAGACACAACTGTAACGTACACACACGTTTAGGTTAGCTTTGTCAGTGTGTGGTAGTCAGTCTATCGAAGGAACTCCGGAGACGTGGGTGTTGGGGACTTCTAACCGAACCCACACGACATCCCGTTAGATATTGAATCGTGAGGTGAAGAAAAACAATTGACTGAACGGTAAGCACATGGAACTCGGTTTAAAGTTCCACCATTTCTGTCCTATATCTACAACGTGACGAGCTTTAACAAGAGCAGAACTCAAGTCTAGTGTTCTGTTTCGAAACAGGCTGTTCAGAAAGTCCATCTGACTGCAAAGGCCTCGGTTGAATATGAGTTGTGTTCAGCTTGAAATTAACCGAATCCCCAACAACTCATGAATGATCTGTATGAAATACGTTTGGGCGCGGTATTAACCAGAACTTGTCCATAAAAGTTATTACATATACGTGTGGTTCAGATCATTTTGAGGTAGTCCCAGAGCTCCGTCCAATGGTTGCCAAATTCCGGAATACATCATTCCTTGTAAGTGCTCAGATAAAGAAATGCCCAAAGATGAATTGGTTGGGAGAAATTGGTCAAAATGACGTACCACAAAACCACCCTCACATACCGCACATGTAATACAAAATCAAATTTTAGTTTGGAGCTTCTGTGATCTGATAGAACTTAGCATGAGTGCAATCGGACACTGTTCCTATTCTAGAACGGGGGCCAAAGTACTACTTCTGCTCAGATGGACAGACACAAAAAAGTTACACTGGAACCATGTGAATGACCAAAATGCCAAAGATTTTGTCACGTACTAGCCACCCTGCACTTCTGAACGATTACACTAGTCAGAACTGATGGAACACCGACAGTCTGGTCTGTTTCGAACAGCCTGAGTAGTACTTACGCAGTGCTCCAGTACCATTTGGGCAAAAACATTATCCGAAACATCCAGGATCTTCAAAAAGAAAAACGTTTTTGCAGTCGAACGAGTTAATTCGTCTCAATGGGAAAAATCCACCGTTTTCAATAAGTGTTTGTTATATTTCACTTCCAGCAAACGCTACTAGTGCAGCGTACATCCAGAGATAAAGAACGATAAGCGAATATACTCAGTCGCTTCCAATTCTGGTCTGATTGTCAAGCGTTATGTTGTTTATCACGCTGGGTCAGGAAGACTATGGTAGCTGAGACTACGGCTTCTGCATATCACCTTTAGTTGAAAGTTGTCACGAATTGGAGCTAAATACACAAGCCGATCATAGATAACGGTTGACATAATTCAAATGACGACAACTGTCAGTAATCTTAGTTTAAATCGGAACAAGTGTGTCATGGAGACATAACAAGGTGGATCGGTTAGCAAACATTTTAGCACCGCTGGTCAGATAAACACACATAAAACATCACGGGAGCATTGTTTTTGAGAAAGGTCGTTTCAATTTAAAGTGCTCGCTGCAAACCCACAGAAGTGGACTGTGAACAGTGTCCTCCAGGCGTTGCACGTGACATGACAGAGGACTTGCCTTCGACGGGAGCCGATTCCGGTCGGTAGAAATGCAATGTTAGTGCAAGCAAGTTGGCCATGGCCAACCCACGGAGAAATCGATCGGCCGTTTGGTCCAGTGAGTCGGAAGTCAAGGTGGTGGTGGTGGTGGTGGTAGTGGTTGAGGAGACGGAACCAAGTTGAGGACACGGTACGTCATCTAACAAATGTACCGCAAGCCAATCCGAACAGTCCTGTAAAAAAAACATTTGTTTACATTTGAGGCAAAATCTATTTTTGAAAATATTCCTTTCTTATTACACAGGCTAAGGTTACCATTGAATCAAACTAACATTCTGGAAGGATTGGAAACAATAGAAACTATCAAAGTGTCGGAAACGAGGACATACGAGAAAAAGGTCATTGGTGTAATTCACAATTGTATTGGTTGACCGGCTGTTAGCCACAATATTGTGAATACCACAGGTATTGAACAAAACTTTGAGGAGTTAACTAAGTATTCAATAATGAGCATGCAAAAAAATCACAAATTTAACGTCAGTCAAGTAGGTGCCTATAATCTAGTCTAAAAGCTTCCATATCGCTGAAAGTTCATGGTTGATCAAACAACTGTGACATCGGTCGCAAGATTATATCAGTGTGAATGATTTGATTGTCGGGGTCGTTCGATAACCTATATATCCGTTTTCGTCTGTAATGTTCAGTTCGGATACCCACATACATATGAAAAATCTAGTCAATGAAATTTTACTGTTGATGACATCAACGTCATAGATATTCTTTCAGTAAGCTGTCAAATACATCTGTTTTATGGTTTGTGATTGCTGTAGGTGGAGAGCTGGAGATATTTTGGAATGGCACGACCACCCAGTTCATATTTGTCTATAACTTCAATGTCACTGTATAACTCAAAATGATCACAGCTTCCTATCTACTGCGTGGTTTATAGTTTAACGGTATTTGGAGACCAGTGTGTGTATTGTATACGGTAATCACTACGATGGTTGTTTAAACTTGTAGTACTGATGTAGGAGAGAGTCTAGTGGAGAAATATTTGATCACTACTCAAAGGCGAAGGAAAACGTTAGCGACAAAGTGTGGTCCATTTCCTCATAACAGTTTAGATGAACCAATATAGGGCGAAAATATTATAAATGTACATTGTAACATCAGCTTTGGGTTGTCCTTACGGCCCGGTGTCAATAGCTTCTACTCTCAGCTAAAACGTCGCGAAACAATCTTGTCGTTCTAGCGGTTCCATCCGTCGCGTGGCTCTCTATTCTTACCTGTAGATCGACCTCCATTCTCTCCTGTCTATGTGTCGAGGTCTCTTCCATGTTCATTATGAAGCCCCATGTGACTGAACATTTGATGGTTCTGTATTACCCCATGATATGTTGATGGCTGCCTTAGTCGATGCCAGTTTGAATTTATTTTTCACTAATGGTTTAGACTGTGAATTCACCATTTTATGCTGATTAAAAATAAGCTATTCGTTCCTGTTATCTAACACATGTGCACCTTTCGTGTAAGTTGCATTGAATCATTGATTGTGGGAAAAATACCCCTTTGAATCTTAAGTAACGGAATGTAATATGGCACCAACGAAATAACTAGGTTTATGTTTCGACGGCTCTCTCAAGCGTCACTTAAAATTCAAGAAGGGGAGACACAAGTATAACCGTTTGTCCAACAATTGGTGTCGTACTTATCTAGACTGCCCAGCAGGTGAGTACCAAATGATCACAAATGATCAGGTGGTATCTCTGATAGCGACGACTTCGAACATATCTGCGATATGAGTTAGTGAGTCTAATCTTCTGCACAACTTCAGGACATTCTTCCCGTTAAACTTGTTGAATCTTTTAGTTGTATGAATCATTTGCAACTTGTTGCATTTCGGAATAAGCCAGAGCTAAATTCTGTACCATAGAAAACCGCACCGGCTGGATGATATCATACGTCGCAAACGTACACTGCGAGCGAACAAAGGAAAACAAGCTCACCGAGTTGTAGCTTTACTTTACGGGAGTAAATTCATCAGCAGGTAAACGTTGCGCGTGCAGTGTATGCTCGACTCTTTATCATTATGGGGCGGTCCATAGGTACGTTTAAGGACGGTAGTCTTCCAGCAACGAAATTACAGTTACAATCAGTCAATTTGTATCACGTGCTCATTTTTGTCTGACTAGGCACTCCTGTGTATTCAAAAGACGACTCACTTTCTATCGTGATGGCTACTGACGTTTTGGTAATTTTCAAGTTGAACATCACCCACAATTGATCGCAGCTGTCGCATCCCCATAGACTTTCCAGTCGGCCCCTTTCGAAAAGAAGCACTAGACTCGAGTTTCGCTCTCATTAGAGCTCGTCAGTAGTGCATATCATCGCCACCGCCGGGACTTGAACCACGGACATGTTGTTCATGAGGCAACCGTGTTTACCACTGCGCCATTGACCTCACGTTAGACACGACCGAATTATCATATGTGAACGCTCAACCACTTTCGCTTGTGAGTAATTCACTTGCCCACTTTGTCTACCCACGTGACCCCCCCTCCCGGAATTAAGACGCCTCAGGTGAGAGACCAGATAAGTAACCAGGGCCATACGTACATGAGCAGCGTTTGCGTGACTCGTGCACACATACATGGCCACGCCCGTGTTTCTTTATTCGCCCGATCGATTACGAACGCGTCGCACACAACGCGACACGTGCGGGCCAGTAATTTTAGGGTACGTTTATGTTTGAACCAGTCCGGTGGATGGACACTCCTACGGCTTCGAAATCCGGAAGGTTGCAAAAAAGAGCTGTATATTTCAAACAGCGGAACTGTAATGTCGCTTGCTATCATGTGATATACACTACACGGCAGTGTTTCCCAACAGGCCAAAGTCAAAAATTTGCTCGATAAACAATTTGGTCCATCCAGTATAAAGTGTAGGATAGCACGGCATTTTCTCACACATGGTCTGACGTGCAGATTTTAATGTAGACCAAGTAGAAGACGAACACAGAGAGATGTGAACACTTCATATCTGTTTACCAGTACAAGTAGACCAGAAACAGACTGTTGCATTTTAACGCAATTATAGTGCTGTCAGTGGGCGCCAATCCCCATATCACCGCGGAGAAAGTTACATAAACAAAATTGATATATGTTTGATCTGGAAGACTAAGAATTGTAGAAACGCGATGAACTGTCACAAAATAACGCGGTAGTAAGCTATTCCTACGATCTTCCTTCATGGAGTAGGTGATGAAACTTCGTAGTTGGATTTGATCTCAGCCTTTATAGTCATTTTACTCCATCATAACCAATACTGAGTTCATGGTGATTGATCCACTACAGCCTGGTTTATATGATCCGAAGCTTTTATTGAGGAAAATTAAACTTCCTTGAATTTCACTAAATAATTTCTGGCGAAGGTCATTCATAGCATACTTGTCAAGATTCAATTATTTTTCGTGGTTTTTGTGCAAATTAACGGAACACGTCAGAATAAAATTTTCTACGTTATTGGTCTTCTGACATTAGCAAGTAGATTCGAAAAGCTGGCGTCTATCAGTGTTAGCTGTCTAATTGTCATATTCAAACCAACCGTGTTCGAATTTCGCCAGTTCAAAAACTCATGTACTCAAACATAATTAGCTTGATAGGATATGACTAGCACTTATGTCGAATGAATCATACGCCGAAGTATGAAAACAGTCCCGATGAAAGGATATAGTATATATAGTATAGTATATATATAGTGCCTTTAGCCTGATGTATTTGCACAACGTCACCCAGTCGCTCAGACATAAGCTTCTCTGAGAAATGTGACAGCAGTTAGGCAGCACAATCGTCATTCACCTGCATTATCAGTGGTCTCGACGTTAGCTATTGCCATGTGAGTAACCTCATATGATTAGCGCATCAAGTTGCGCTAGATCTGTCGTTGTCGTGCAAAACAGACGTGAACCAACTAACTTGAAAAGAAAGGGATTTCAATATCCGAATAGATGTAGCTAGGTAAATCTTGAAAAAATCGTCAGGCCTTCGGGATAGCCGATGCATGAAATTAGGCATTCTTGTTGGAAAATTACAATTACATGACAATTTGAAGAAATGAGGCACAAAAGAAAGCCGCCCGTGAGTACTGTTCCGTCTGTCGTAACCACATCATTTATAACACGGCATGAAAATGCCTTCCATATAGTGAGCATACACCCATCGTTAGTGTACTGGGTGTAGAGCATCTAGTTTGAAGATCACGTCAATAATCCTTCCAAGCTTCAAACCAGTGAAGCGTATTGGTAAGTAGGTTGCGACCTTCAACTGAGACCAGCAAAATTTAGCTTTTGTAAAATTAAACCCCAGTCATAAATGATTGTAGGTGTTGCATTTTCATAGACCCTATCGAAAAGAAGTACTAGACTCAAGTTTGTTTTGCAGACACACGATCACCCAAAATTTTATGATCCACGTATAAGCAACAATCATTCCTATTACAAAAATATGTGCAGCGTTCACCACCAAGGTTTCTAATATTGACCACTCTGATGACTTTTATTAAGTGATCTTGCCTTTTACAGCTAACATCGACTCCATCTAAATATAGTGATATCCATCATATTCTTGTGCTTCGAGAAAGCACCTCAAAACTCCGGTGAATCATAGTCTTGATTTAATTTCTCATACCATGTTGACAGCTTACCGCTTCATTCGTACACTGGACGAGATGTGTAGTGTTAGCTCATGCTGATTATTGACTGAAATAGACGTTACTTCAGACCAGTCAGCAAAATTTGATTTAACCGCCAATAATCGAACGATACAGATATCAGGTGATAGCGCGAGAGATGCGGTCATACACGACGACCAACAGAGCGCGGTCAGTTGAAGTCCTGGAAAAAAGCTACCAACAAACCGAGCAGATCATTAAATCAAAACCCAACAGTTAAAACAAATGGAACATCACTTAGTGAGATCATACCAGTCACCGACCAATACAAATGATTGAGCAATAAGTGTACTGTTTTCCAGTACGATACAGTTTGACCCAGGTCCATTCTCGGTTTTGGTTTCACGAAAGACCATCCAACGAAATGGACTATTGAAACGTTGGATCAGTCACACACTACTGTGATTGTCGCTTTGCTGGGTAAAGCTTAGGTCACAAGATGTGATTTATACGGTGAATAGTGTATGCGTTCCACGTCCACCTCATACACTGACGCCTATCGTGGTTTGACACGGCATTGTAAAAAAAATACACCAAAATAAAACTATTCGGTCATCTAACTTTCCCAAATTGACTTAGTTCAAAAGTTGGTAGTATGTTGATCTGTCACTGATGCGTCGGGCTACTTGAGAACTTTATAGACATCTTTTTTCAGGCAGAACACCAGTGTGAATAGAGACTGGTACCACATGAGATGTGTTCGAGCAGGACTAGTTGTGTCTCTACTGCATGCAGTCTAAAAATGTTTGGCTTCAACTATAACATAATCGACACCATGAACATTTCGTTTTGTTGGTCAAAAGTGCGATGGCCCTAAGAGCACAAACGAATGGCAGTACAGGGGAAAAGCATGAAAACATATGTCGCTTTCATCTTCTCTATTCAAACTCGCAACGCGAAATTGGTTGATCCAAGCCCGTCTTATTGGTGGTATAGGTGTGGGTTTATTTTCACGTGGCCAAAGCACTTCCGAATCACACGTCAGTTCTCATTCGATTTGCTTACTTTATGAAACTAGCAAGTGGACATTCAGACGGGGGAAAAATTTGAATGTCCGAACACCCACGGAGCTTGTCAAAACCCCAGAAAGTGTGGAGATTCGCTCATATAAAACTCGAGAACATCGGATGACATTGCATACGCTCAGGGTGACCAACAGCATTATCCAGGTGACGAATTTGATGAATATTACGATTAGCTTACGCTGTAATAGGCAGTATATTGAGGCTTAACTTAACAATTGGACCTAATTCCATCACAAGTACTATTCAACGGACTGTAAACAACAATCCCTAAAGAAATACAAAGGGAACAATCAGTCTGGTTCGCAGGACAAGCGGCATGCATAGCGTCGTATGTGCACGCACCAAAATGAATGTTTCGTAGGTTCATCAGTTGTACTTCGATTGCTTGATGGCTTGGTGACCTAATCGACAGTTTCTTCGAGGCAAGTTTAAAGAAGTCTGAGGTATGATATCCAATGGATATATCACACTTGTGAGTGGAAATGACAAAAGCATTTGGTACTAATCATGTATATGATTATGGTACATGGAATGGTTGTTCATACAAGGATGATGTTCTCCACAGTCATTTATAAAATTCTTTCGGTTTATCAATAAATGATTAACCAGAATGAATAAAAAGATAGATAATGCAAAAAAACGAATGATCACATTTTTCCGCTGAAGAATGTGCAGATTTGTAAAGAAATGGCTGTCTGAGACAGAAGGAGTAAGCAAGTTCACATATTTTTCTTATCATGTCCCAATAAAGAAAGCGGCGGACAACATAACTCGAGAAAATGAAACACATTGCTGTTTTGCATGATCAAAATGTCAACACTGTTGATTGCAAATGCAAATGTGCATCGAGTCCGGTTTCTAAAATAGATTCACGTTTATTATATGTATCGAACTAAACGCAGGTCTACTGTTAATTAGACATAGGTTTCTTTGTGAAAGAGAGACTTTGGAAATTCATCTGTCATCACAGAGACACACCCTAAAATTGATTCATACGTCTGGATGATTACTCAGTCTAATGTGGAACCTATGAAACTGGATAAGCTGTTGTCTGGATTTGTGTTCGCGATTATTAATAAAGGCAGGACGGCCATTCCATCCTGTTGTGCACTCTTAGTCCTCTTGTTGAGTGTTAAAATCTGTACGTTTATCCTAGTGGTCCTAGGTTCGCTGGCGTTTTCTGGAGTACTATCTTTCAGTCTTCCTCTAAGTCATTGTCCTATCAATCCGGTTGTTCGGCTTCCTCCGCCAATTTAAAGGAGGTTACACCAAGGGCGACCATTAAGCTGCGATATGACTCCCTCCAAAAGGAGCGCCAACAAACAGCGATCGACGACGACGCCAGCGATCAGCCTAAAAGCACGATGGACGGAAGTACATGTCCATCACACCTGGATTAGTCAGTGGTAAAGAGTTGATGTTCTGTCATGTCAACGGTTTCTACTGTGGTATCTACAAGATCTGAAGCAAATAATTCATCACGTCATTTACTAGTCAACTGAGGCGAGGTCGCCAACATGTATGAACCGGCTGAGAATGAATGTTGTGAGTGGGTTATGGTCAAGTTCACGCAGTCCGTCCTCAACATGGAGGGACCAACTACCGATAACCTGAAGCTGCCATTGAGCAGAACGCCTGAAGCCAGCACACTCAAGATGAATATAGATTTACTACAGTTTCATTGTGTTTGCAATGCTTGGAAAGCAGTGAATAACAATGTCGGTTTAGTTGTGTTAAAAGATTATTCAAAAATTTGTAATGTGGCCTATCAAAAGAGGAGATGAATACTTTTGTGACCTACTCAGTGATCGAGGATTTTATGAAAAGAAATATTTCACTGAATTCCTGTAGAGTTCAAAGTTTAAAGCAATCGTCGTCAAGGGTACTATGAGTCAGAAATGATAACGAAATTTTAAAATAAATCTGTCAGTTACGAAAAAATGCAAAAATCATCAATCATTTTACCCATATGTAAGAAAGTATTACGGCCTTATCTGCAAATTTCGGAACTTATAATGCTGATATTACACTGATCGTTGGGGAATAACTGATAGCTCAGGAAAGTGACTGTAACTTCACAGACTACTTAGCAAACACACCCAACATATTCTGCAGTATATTCTGGATGAGTATCGACTCTGTGAAGGAATAAGTCTGCGAAATTTTTCAATAGTCCCGTTCTTGTAAAGCTCTATCGATATATAGTAGTTACTTGCCTGATGTCATTTTGTGACTGTTAAGTGGTTGATGGCACAAAGAATGCCATTTAACAGAAGAAAACCTTTTTTACATACTCCTCATTGGTGGACATTTTGTGAAAGATAACCACCGATTTGTTCGAAGCGTGCCGTAAAAGCCGCTACATTTTACCAAAAGAGATGTGTGCAACTGTATGCTGGTTGCATGATACAGTTCACTGCTCAGCTGAAATCAGCCAACAGATACTTATTCCTGAGTAGGCAACAAAGAAAATCAGATGTGAATTTCATAGCAAAAACAAATTTGTGGTCGAAGTCGTGAACACTATGTTTCTAATGCATTGCTCCCGTCACCAGTTGAGAAGGTGGTCTATTATTTCTTGGGAGAACCTCCTTCAGTCCCAAATATTCGGATCGGTTACAAATGAGATGTGGATGCATCTACTGACAAAAGGCGGTTCCCTATTATGTTGATCAATCAATTGTGTAGAAGACATCAATCCTCACTGAAAGATCCAGTTTTTGTGACTCTATACTTATATCCCTGGTAAGAGAGCCAAGTGCCAAACCACGGACTGGAAAAATATGAGAACGTTTACTTATATTGAATGTAGAAAACAAAAATGTGGCTCCCTTCGATGTTTATCGTGGAGGAAGGTTTCAATTTTCATTCATGACTTTTATGTAATCTCCTGAATTGTTGATGTTTCTGTCATTCAGAAAGTCAGATTGGAACATTTTTGCACGAAATGGGATTTTCCACAATACCATTAGCTTTTCAACAAAAAGTTCCATTTCCTTCACAGAGTTTTTACCTTAAACCAAATGATTTTATTGCTCTTAGTAAATACTGATAAACCGAGTCATTTTCAATGTAAGTTGAAAACTAACGATGACTTCATGGTTTCGCTTTAGTCGCTAAAATCTAGTTGACTATCGTTCAGTTATCAATTCAGGCATCTTTGTGATAATTTCAGCGATGTAACGGTAAGCACAATTAGCCATTCCAAGTTGTGAAACAACGTGATCATTCCGGGGTTACTTGAAAACTACCTGAAACTCAATCAGGACTATTGAATATTTGCAAATTGGGATGTTATTGAGACGTCTTCTTAAGGTGATCAGACTATTTTTCATCACACAAACAGGACGGGTTCAGTGACAACACGAATTGTATTGTTCATCCAAGGGGAAACAATAATTCTACTTTTCTATCATTTTGATTATCACAGCACTTCAATCATTTCCATCTAAACAACTTAATCCAGCAAATCTGAGAGCCAGTAAAATCTTCACAGCAGTAAAAGATACATTTTCTTCAGATGATAAATATTCATTATCAATCATAAAACACCTACCTTTATTCCAAGAAGACTGACTGTTCTGGCTGCGGTGACAACCAACCAAAACAAGGCCCCATCGGCTCCGTGAAGACTGGACAATGATTTAGAGCTGACTTTACGGCCTATGACGGTGCTGGTGGGAGATAGAAATAGATAACGGTCTATTAAATAAGATCAAAACGCTATCCAATGTTGGACAAACTAATGATTAGAGGCTGTTGGAATCCGGTGGCTGATGTGTAGATTTGTATGAATCACGTAGACAAGTGGGAATTACGTGTAGAGTCAAATGAGTAACTGCAAACGAATGAAGGATTATTTAGCTAGTGTAAGTTGAGTGTGCTTCCCCTGCTGGGGTCCTGGTGACTCACAGATTTTGTGGTCGCAGACACAAAGAGTGACGGCGATTGATTGGCTTCCGTGGCATGAATACCATTATCGTTTGACTGGACTATCTTTGTAATAAGTGTAGTTAAGGTCGCGCAACAGTGAGGGCCGTAAGAAAATTGTATTGGTGGTGACGCCTTATTTTAACTTACACGTCAGTTGATTGTTTCTTGGGTGTATGTATTCGAATGTCAAATGCATGGATTTATGCAGATATTTCTGGTATGTGGGTTACTAGATTAGAACACTTTCTGCTGTCCACGGTTTTATGACAGTTCAGCAACTGTGTGGATCACTGGCGTGTTACCATCTGTGATGTTGTTTTTGTTTTCGACGACAAGGAGGTGGACGATGAAGATGGTGGTGACAATCAGGTGACAATCACGACTCACAATGTGCGTACACGGAAGTTAATATTAATGTTCCATGCAAGTAGCTCAGGGTAACTACTTATGGGCGGAACTGTATGTTTGACATTGGCTTGTAATAGTTCAACGTATCATTTGTTCAATTAATTAAATGGACATAGAATTACATACCTCAGAGCTGATATTAAGTTTCCTTGAGTCACAAGTCTGGACAAATAGATCCGCATTAAAACTTCAATGGTTGCAATATGTGCTGCCAACCAGATGCGAGCCTCAACCCGTTCCGTATCGCTCAGTACATTTTCTCTAGGTGCTTGAGCCAAGTCTGCAGGAGTGACCCATCGAGAACCGTTTGTTAAATATGATGCCTCATTTGCCATTTCCGATTCATCTTCAGGTCCTGAACCAATTATGTGATGGTCCAATAGAATATGGTGACAATCGGACAAGCGAGTAAGCTCTTCGAGGAGCGATTGAAAGTCTGAGGTGCAATAGAGGGTTCAATTGAAATTAAAACGGGTATGTTGATTGTTGTAATATGATATGCCATGAACTATATTTTCCTAGTGAGATTATAATAATCCATTAACTGAGCGTTTCGGTGACATAACTAAGGAAGAAATCCAGAATGAACTGTCGTAGCAAAATTTTACCTTAAAATTCGTGAAACAAAGAGAGGGGAAATTAGTTAACTATCACCTAGATTGCTACCTAAATGCATTCAGAACGACATACACATTGCACATTTTGTGACACACGCAAACCACGTTCAAGAAGGTCTGAGTTCCGATATGCATTGTTCGTTGATGACAAGGACAAAATGCAATCGACTTTGACAAACTGTTGGCACGTGGTGTGTATGGAAGAGTTTAATTTTTATTTTGAAAGATCATGTGGAGTATTGACTTGGAGACTGAGTTCGTAGAAACAAGTCAGTTTAAACGTTTCTGTGGAAGTGTTCGATCTATCGTAACCATCTGCAACGGAGAATGGTGCTTTTTGAAGAGAACAAAGGAAGAACCCCTCACTTTCGGTAATACTCTTGCTGAGCCTACTGAAGTGTCATCATTCGTGAACATATGACAAAGATACACAAGTGAAGTTTTGTTTCTTATTCGTGAGTCTTACACATGAACTCATTTTGATGCATAGACAAGATATTGTAACAGCAAACTGGAATCTGGGGTACTGCACGTTGCACAGTTGTGTGTACAGTCTAACCATGTGGACAGACCAATACACCACTTCTGTGCATCATATTGACGGAAGGTTCTGTGTGTTCGGGACAGATGATTGAGTTTTGTGATTCACCACACACACTGGTCACAGGGTATTGCTGCAATCCAAATGCTTCGTCTTGTTTGGGACGGGGCATTTCATGATTGCATGGTGGGCTGATCATACTGGCCCGATTGATTGTTGGAATCAATCTTAGCAGGCGATCGTTTGCGCCCCTTAATATGCGTTTTAGGCTTTCTTGTGTGAAATCGACTAGAACTTATGTCGCTCATAGCTGTATCTGTAAATACGTATAATACTTTTGTAAAAATCCATAGGATTCAGCCTTAGATAGGGAGAGACGGCTGATGCTAGCAGTTCGTGCAATCTGTAGGCTTCTTCGTTTGCAAACGTGGTTTCATGTATTCACTGATTTCGTAAGAATATCACATATTTCGGAAGCTGAATATATGTGAGTATCTCTGATTTTTTGTTGAATGGTTCCAAGGGAAGGACAAATAAAATCTTCGATAAAATGAACATCAGAATTCTACAGCAGTAAGAATATAAAAATTACGAATCGGATAGATGACAGAATAGTTGAGCGACAGAATATATTGTCATCCACAGCTTATCAATATACAAAAAAAATGCATTAGCACGCACCGAAAAAAACTGCTTAAACGCAATTATTCAGAAGTCGAGAGCTGATTCCACCGAAATTATTCCACTAGCTAAGCACACAGGAGATACAGTGTGCATGATCGGATTTGTGCGTTCAACCCACGCATGAAACGAACGCCTAACGACGTTGTCACGACATGTTTTGACAGTATTTCAGATTGGACTCACCTGGAGGTCAACTGATTGTTGTCTACAAATTAAAAACATCAGCTGTTGCTATTGACGACGATGATGATGATGGTGATAACGGTATTTCTGTCGCTTTAGTAAATTATATTTAGGATGGTGATGATGACTAGACAAAATCGGGTTTTGTAGCAGGTGGTTTGGTTTGTAAAAGATCCAAAATAGACAATCTCTTAAATCGGCAATCCAAAATAGACAATCTCTTAAATCGGCATTGCAACGCACCTACCCAGCGGCCCAACTACGCATCTTGCTAAGCACCAGGGGCTTGTCTC